>JANDJT010000092.1:2262965-2285510 GCA_024331685.1 Stegophilus panzeri | reverse complement strand
TTCCAGTAGGAGCATAAACAAACTCCAGTTAGTCCAGAATGCAGCTGCTAGAGTCCTAACTAGAACCAGAAGATACGCCCACATCACCCCGATCTTATCCACACTGCATTGGCTCCCAGTGAAATCTCACATTGATTATAAAATACTACTATTAACCTATAAAGCACTAAACGGTCTCGTGAGACAGTATCTGAGTGAACTTTTGGTTTTTTATGGTCCGCCACACTTACTTAGATCAATAGATGCAGGCTGTTTGTTGGTACCTGGAATAGTGAAGGCTACAGCAGGGGGAAGAGCTTTCTCTTATAGAACCCCACAGTTGTGGAACAGTCTTCCAATTAGTGTTCAGGACTCAGACACAGTCTCAGTGTTTGAGTCCAGGCTTAAATCATATTTGTTTACTCAAGCTTACCATGAGTAGACTTTCTGTTATGCAAAGCACAGTCTTACTTAACAATCTCTCCCTCTCTCCTTCTGTCGAGTCACACATGATTTTATGGAGATGCTAGAGATCCTGATCCTTTCTGCTCTCTGGACCAGCCTGATCCGTTCAGATGCCCTGCCTCTGGATGGAGCTCTCATCAACTCCAATTCTACATGGACATTCTCACTGTGGCTGCTGAGACTACAGTTGTTTCTAAGGCCCCGTGACTGCAATTACAATATGCAGTTTTGCACTCGGGTCTCCTTTGAATGGTGGACTAGTTCAAGAAACAGATTTCATATAAACCCATAATTAACTTTTTTTTTTACTTTCAAACTATCTGTTGTTACCCAGATGAGGACGGGTTCCCTTCTGAGTCTGGTTCCTCTCAAGGTTTCTTCCTCTTAACATCTTAGGGAGTTTTTCCTTGGCACCGTCACCACTGGCTCGCTCAATAGGGATAAATTAACACACTTAAAATCTGTATCCTGTGTTTATATATTTCTGTAAAGCTGCTTTGAGACAATGTCTATTGTAAAAAGCACTATACAAATACAATTTAATTGAATTGTTCAAACATGTCATTGAGCTATAAGGAGATAGTCAAATCAAAGTGTCAGCCACACAGATGTGTTGTATAGCCAAAAAGAAACCTATTGCTTTGTGCAGTATATTGTAATACATACATAATAAATACATTTTTTTTTTTTTTAAAAAAAGGTTGCAGTTGTATTCCTTGTGTATGTACTCAACTCTTTCTAGGACTGTGGTTTGATCCTGCCACATACTCAGGTTACTTTGCCAGTACATCCTTGCCAAGTAGATCTTGAAAGATGTATGTAAATCAAATAACACTGGTTTGTCCATATGTCTGTAAAGTATGTATGCAGAACTGAAGGTATGTATAAAATGTATAAAATGATCACTATCATTGGGCAGCTGTGGCTCAGGTGGTAGAGCAGGTTGTCCACTAATTGTAGGGCTGGAGGTTCGAGTCCCTGCCCATGTGACACCAAAGTGCCCTTGGGCAAGACACTGAACCCCAAGTTGCTCCCAATGGAAGGCTAGCGCCTTGTGTGAGTGTATGTTTGAATGGGTGAATGAGAAACAATGTAAAGTGCTTTGTAGAACCGTTAAGGTTTAAAGGTGCTATATAAGTGCAGACCTTTTACCATTGTAATTGACAACAATATCATGTTGTCTGGCTGCTGGGCACAATAATTTAGAACAGTGATTAAATATTTAAACACATTTAATTCCAGGAATATCTTCCTAAATTCACTGGATCTTGGCTTTCACTGGTCATGGTGAAGGAAGAGCAAAAAATAAAGAAAAACAACTAGTATTCTCTCAATCCCTGAGAGAATATCCCTTATACTGATTCTGTCTCATCCTATCTTACAAGGAAAGGAACTCTTTTCTCTTGGTTGGTAAATAATGGCAGAACTCACCAGAGAGGTGTTAGCGTGCCATCACCAAGTTGTTAGAAATTCAGCAAAGATGAGTCAGTAGACAGGGGTTTCAGATTTTCAATGTTTTTTTGCACTTCTGTACTATCTTCAGATCACCTTTTTCACTAACAGAAGTATAACTTCAGAAAATTTTCAACAGGTCCATTTGCCAATAAACAGACCTAGTTTATGCAGGAAGGAAAAGGGCTGGGGGCTAAAAAGGAAGGAGACCAACTGCAGCCTGTGTCTGGGAGTGCGATCACCTCTGACCTTGTTGTGTTCTGTAATAGTGACACACCTCACCAAAACATAAGAAATGATAAATACAACATCTCCAGAAATAACCTAAGCATAAACCTGTCTTGAATAACGTGAAATGTAATACATGAATGAACACAAAACATGGTAGCAAATGCTCATACAAACACATTTCTCACATAGATTTCATAAGATTTCATAATGGATTGTGTTACAAGCCGGTTGTCCAGTAGGATAATCGTTCTCCATTAAATCACAGTATTCTTGATTCTCTGATAGAATCCCAGTGAAGGTGAGCGTCAATGGAGTTCTATCAGCGATGCTGATGCAAACATCTCACTGAAATATTTGATAATTTGGTTAATTAAAATATTGAATTTCACCAAGGTAATGAACAACATAGAAACATTTTTATATTTAATATAGACACATTTCAGTGAATCGTTTTAATGAAATTTTAGAGGAGGTCAGGCTTCATGTGTTTTAAAGCAATCACCTGCACATGCATCTCATCCTTCAACAAGAACTTTGAAACCAACTGGTTACTTGACAGGTTAGATTAATAGTCCTCAATAAGGTTTTGTTATAATGAAAATGTTTAATAGAATAGCCCCTATATGTTAACCTAACTTTTCTAACACAACTTGTAAATGGCAGCAGTACAGAATTTTTGCACATTGCTATCACAAAACTGTCTGTTAACTTAATCATCATTATAAAACTGATGAGTGACTTGTTATTCTTGTTTAAATCAATTTTTAAAGGTGTTACAAACCCCAATTGTACTAAATGTCTCAAATGTTCTATGGAGAATCCTAGAAGCATCCTTATGGTTTTGCTTCCCCACTTATTATTAGAATAAAAATGGATTTTTTGTGAAAGTAACATCATGAGTTTAACTAAGAGTCTAACATGAACTTAACTAACATGTTTCGTGTTATCAACCTCCTCAAAAACAAAACATCCACTTGAGAAGGAGTGCAGTGAGTGCCGTAGGATTTAATATTATTTGAATAGTATTTTGGTAGTGTGTTACACTGTATCTCATATGTGATTTTCAAATTTGTGAGATGCTTTGTGAATAAGGAAATAATGACAAAAGAATTAGGCAGATTTCCCCCTTTGAGTCACATCATGTACAGTTTTGCTTGTAAGGCTGGTGACAAGATGTCTGAACCTGGAGAGAACTGTTCTCTGAGGAAAAAGGACTCTCATGGGAATAACACTCAAACTCTCTCATACAGAATTAGCATCCTCACCTGAAATAGCACATCATGCTGAGTGGAGACTAGGAGATCATCACTACATTGTTTCCTTCCTCCTCTCCTCACACCCTTCTCTCTCTGTGTCAAGATCACCTTAAACACACCCAAGGTCTAAATGCATTACATAACATGTTTTGATGTGAATAAGATGTTGACTATACATGTTTACTGTATTATACAAAAGGTCTCAGTGCGTCTGGAAAATATGGTCTCATTCCCTCAACAGCAGTTCAAAGAAAAACATTACATGCTGTTAAAGGCGTACCCTCCCAGGGTCCCTCACTCTTACCTCCTGTATATAAATAAGATACATCCTTCCACAAACATCAAATGGTCATCGCAAACAGCACCATTTGGTGGACCACAGAGCATCTGGGTATTTAGGGGAGAGCTGGCCAATATACATATCATTCAGCTACCGGCTAATGCTATGATCACTGAATGCAATCTCTGCCGCCAACTCGCCACAACGCAAGCACCACCAACTCCACTCTAAATCTATATATAAGCATATTAGCCTTGAGATGTTCACCTCATTACACAATGAGCAAAGCCTCAACATACCTGAATGGAAATGGGAACTGAAATGGAAATACCAGAGAGCGAAGAACTCTGAATCACCAAGACACATAGCGCCTGCCAAAATAAGGGTCCTTAAATAATAGGGTAGCTACCACCTCATTGGTCTGCCAAAGTCATACCCCAAGCAGGGCCAATAGGATAGTTAAATCACTTATCCTGCCACACTAGGTAAGACTACTTAAAGTTACATGGTACAAAATATCCTAGTGACAAGGGAAAAGTATAGTTTAGTTCTTTTTTTTTAAGGGCAAAGTGTTCAAAATGACAGCAAATCTACAGTCCCCTCTGAAAGTATTGGCACAACAAGGCCAATTCTATTGTTTTCGCTAAACATTGAAGACATTTGGGTTTGAGATCAAAATATGGATATCAGATGATAGAACAGAATTTCAGCTTTCATTTTCTCTTATTTACATTGAGATGTGTTAAACAACTTAGAATATGTTACCTTTCATTTGAACCCACCCATTTTTTCAAGTGATCAAAAATATTGGAACATGTGACTGGCAGGTGTTTCTTGCTGCCCAGGTGTGTCCTGTTAAATTGGTTGTTTAGATAATAAATAGCTCTGAATGTCTACTCTTTGTTTAAGACCTGGGGTTTGCCTTTGAAGACAATGAAGAATTTGTTGTTAAAAAGGATAAATCAACATGAAGATCAGAGAATTGTCTATGGGAGAAAAGCAAGCCATTTTGAATCTGAGAAAAGAGGGAAAAATCAATCAGACACTATGCACAAGCATTGGACATAGCCAATACAACAATTTGGAATGTACTGAAAAAGAAAGAAACCACTGGTGCACTAACGACCAGTCATGGAACGGGTCAACCAAGTAAAACAACAGCAGCTGATGACAGAAACATTGTGAGAGCTGTGAAGAAAAACAACAATTAGTGACATCACCAACAACCTTCACAGGGCAGGGGTGAAGGTATCACAATCTACCATTGGAAGAAGACTTCAAGAGCAGAAATATAGAGGCCACAAGATGCAAACTAAACCACTCATCAGCAGTAAGAATCAGAAGGCCAGATTGAAATTAGCAAAGAAATACTGAGATGAGCCACAGAAGTGGAAGAAAGATTAACCATGACATTGTCGCACAGCAGCTTTACAGAAATATATAAATTCTGTAAAGATGAGCCACAAAATTTCTGGAACTTCTACCAAAGTGATGGAAACACCAAAGTGTGGAGAAAGAATTTACAGAGAAATGCATCCAGTTTAATTGGGAGGAACTTCATCATGCAGACTATGATCCAAAACATACTGCCGTCTCAACAAAGGACTTTATCAGGGGGAAAAAGTGAAAGGTTTTAGACTGGCCAAGTCAATCACCAGACCTTAATCAAATTGAGGAGAATTTCACCTCCTGAAGACTCTTCTCAGTTGGATTAAGGTTTGGTGATTGACTTGGCCAGTCTAAAAGACTGAAGGGAGAAACAGTGGCTTAGTGGTTATTATTGTGGGCAACAATTATTATTAATTAATATTATTAGTGGGCACTATTGCCTTGCACCTTCAGGGTTGGGGGTTCAATTCTTGCCTCCGTCCTGTGTGCACTGAGTTTGCATATTCTCCCCATGCTTCAGGGGTTTCCCCCCCAGTCCAAAAACATGTGCATATGTAGGTTGAATGGCATCTCTAAATTGTCTATAGTGTATGAATGTGTGTATGAATGCATGTGTGTGTGCAATTGTGCCCTGCAATGGGTTGGCACCCCATCCAGGGTGTCCCCGGCCTTGTGCCCCAAGTCCCCTTGGATAGGTTCCAGGCTCCACATGCTCCTGTGTAGGATAAGTGGTATGGAATGTGGATGGATGGAAGATATAATTTTTGCAGTGCAGCTGTCAAGACCCTGTAAATTATTGCTGCAGTGTAACCATGGAAACTCGTTCTTACATCTAGATAACACAGTGCAGTTCCCTCCTGTCAACAATTTTATTTTACTTTCTTATTTCATGTCTTTTAACCTTGATGGAGATAGTGGTCTTTGTGATGCTGAGTTCCTTATTCCTTATCTCCACCATAGGTGTGTTTTGAAATGAGGAGAGGAAATGCCAAAGAAGATAAGCAGTTACTTGGAAGAATCCTCAGTTTGCAAGAACACGGCAGTGGCTAATATTGGTTTGAAGATGGTTAACCATGCATTCTTTAAACAAATAACAGCATACTAGTAACACAGAAGTGTGAGAATAAATAGTAAAGTGTTTGTAAGCTTTGCGTGGTGTCACGGATTTCCATTTAACATGCATGAACTGCCTGAAGCACAACTGTGTGCTCTTCTGGGTTGTCATTGATTTTGTTTACTATTATAAGTGTGTTTTGTTTTGATTTCTGTCCTGTCTCCAACCCTATTAGGTTATTGGTTGTCTCCTAATGTGTCTCAGCTGTTTATATTTCACCCTTGATTATGTTTAGTATTTAAACCCCTCGTGTGTCTTTGTTCAGGGTGAAGTATTGTGTGTTTCTGCGTTTTCTGCCAGACCCGTACCTAACCTTGATCTTTGTTCCTAGTTACATAGTTTCTTGATCCTGTTTTTGTCCGTGTGTTTCTGATTCTTGTCCATGCCCTGCTTATGCCCGATTGCCAATCGCCTGACACCTTGCTTGTTTTTTGACCACGTGTTTGCCTATCATTTGAATTTGTCTGCTTCTCTTTAAATAAAGCACTTAACTGCACTTGCATCCTTCTCCATCCCCATTACATGACAGAGTACTTCATCTACAACACAGATGCAGCAGGAGAGTGAAGGGAATGTCACGCTGGGATCTTTATGCTGGCGTTTGATTCCGTGCGATTTCCCCAGTGGCTTCACCTGGATGTTCTGACTCACTTTGAGGCCTTTGAAAGCACTCTGAAGGGATTTTACCTCCAGTGCCAATTTTATTTTGAGAGACTGGTGAACTCCAAGCTCAAGGAGAGACAGTGGCTAGAGTTCCTGTTGTCCCGGTTTGTTGGTCCGGCTCACCAATGGGCAGAGCTCCTGATCGCCATGGGAACCATAGGCCTAGTATAGCAGAGTTCATCTGCCTCATGAGGGTGATCTATAGGAAGGCAGACTTTAAATTCAATTTAGAAATTTTTTTGGGGAGGGTCAGCCTGACGGACGAACCTGCAAGGACATTCACCACCTTCTATTAGAAGGCCAACAGAACGGCCTCCACAGCACAGCTCCAGCTGGAGTTCAATGTGGCAACCTCTTCTCCACAGCTCCAACTTGCGACCCACAAGGTGGTCTCCCCTGCATAGCTCCAGCCAGAGGTCAACATGGCGACCTCAACTCCAGAGCTCCAGCCTGAGATCTATGAGGTGGTCTCCCCTGCAGAGCGCCAGCCGGAGGTCAATGTGGCGACCTCATCTCCAGAGCTCCAGCCTGAGACCCACGAGGTGGTCTCTCCTGCAGAGCTCCAGCCAGAGGTCAGTGTGCCAACCTCATCTGCAGAAGTGGTCTATCCAGCCATGATCCGGATAGAGGTCAATGAGTTGACCTCCCAGGTTCAGTTCCAGTTAGAGGTTGATGGCACAGCCTACCAAGTCATGTTCATGCTAGAGGCTGACAGGACGGCCTCCCAAGCAACGTTCCTGCCAGAGGTCGACAGCACGGCCTCCCAAGCCAGGTTCTTGTCTGAGGTCAATGTGGCGACCACATATCCTGAGCCCGAGTGTGATACCGATGAAGTGGTCTATCCAGCCATGATCTGGATGCAGGTCAACAAGGCGATCTCCCAGGTTCAGTTCCAGTTAGAAGTCGACAGCACGGCCTTCCAAGCCATGTTTCTGCCAGAGGTCCATGGCACAGCCTCCCAAGGCATGTTCCTGTCTGAAGTCCACGGCACAGCCTCCAAAGCCATGTTCCTGCCAGAGATTGATGGCATGGCCTCCAAAGACATGTTCCTGTCTGAGGTCAACGTGATGATCACATATCCTGAGCCCCAGTGTGAGACAGATGAAGTGGTCTATCCATCCATGATCTGGATGGAGGTCAACGAGGTGATCTCCCAGGTTCAGTTCCAGTTAGAGGCCGATGAAACTGCCCACCAAGCTCTGCTCACACCTGAGGTCGACGGCACAGCCTCCCAAAGCACGTTCCTGTCTGAAGTCGACAGCACAGCCTCCAAAGCCATGCTCCTGCCAGAGGTCGACAGCACGGCCTCCCAAGCCATGTTGCAGTCTGAGGTCTATGTGGCGACCTCATATCCTGAGCCCCAGTGTGAGACAGATGAAGTGGTCTATCCAGCCATGATCCGGATAGAGGTCAATGAGGTGACCTACCAGGTTCAGTTCCAGATAGAGGTCGACAGCACGGCCTCCCAAGCCATGTTCCTGCCAGAGATCGACGGCATGGCCTTCAAAGCCATGTTCTGGCCAGAGGCCGACAAGATGGCCCACCAAGCCAAGTTAGAGTCAGACGCCGACGAGATGGCCCACCATGCCATTTTCCAGTCAGAGGCCAACGAGACGGCCCACCAAGCCATGTTCCAGCCAGACGCCGATGAGACGGCCCACCGAACCAGGTTTCAGCCAAAGGCCGATGAGACTGCCCACCAAGTTCTGCTCACACCTGAGGTCGATGGCACAGGCTCCCAAAGCATGTTCCTGTCTGAAGTCGACAGCACAGCCTCCAAAGCCATGCTCCTGCCAGAGGTTGACGGCACAGCCTCCCAAGCCATGTTGCATTCTGAGGTCAATGTGGCGACCTCAAATCCTGAGCCCCAGTGTGAGACAGATGAAGTGGTCTATCCAGCCATGATCTGGATATAGGTCAACAAGGTGTCCTACCAGGTTCAGTTCCAGTTCGAGGCCGATGAGACAGCCCACTTAGCCATGTTCCAGCCAGAGGCCGACGAGACGGCCCACCGAGCCATGTTCAAGCCAGAGGCTGACGAGACGGCCCACCGAGCCATGTTCCAGCTAGAGGCCAACGAGACGGCCCACCAAGCTCTGCTCAAACCTGAGGCCAAGGACACGGCCTACCAAGTTCTGCTCATGCCTGAGGCTGACGACACAGCTTCTCAAGCCTGGCTCCTGCATTAGAACTACGGCAAACATGTCCTAGCCCAGCCATCTGACCCCAGCGAGCCTGTCGCCGACTCACCACCTGCGTTCCACCTGTATGCCCCATTACTAAGACAATGACTGCCTCTGGATTATGAGTTCTGGGTCGATATTTTACCCAGAGGGCCAGGACTGCTGGGGGGAGTGTCTTGGGGGGGACTCTGTCATAGATTTCCCCTCGTGCTGAGTGCCAGAGCATTTAGCACACATGAACTGCCCAAAGCATGACAGTGCATGCTTCCGGGTTGTCATAGTGTTATATGTGTATTTTGTTTTGGTTTCTGTCCTGTCTCTGTCCCTGTTAGGTTATTGGTTGTCTCCTAATGTGTCTCAGCTGTTTATGTTTTACCCTTGGTTATGTTTAGTATTTAAACCCCTCGTGTGTCCTTGTTCGGGGCGAAGTATTGTGTGTTTCTGTATTTTTGCCAGACCCATACCAAGCCTTGATCTTTTTTCTAGTTTCATAGTTTCTTGATCCTGCTTTCGTTCGCGTGTTTCTAATTCTCATCTATGCCCTGTTTATGCCTGATTGCCTGACACCTCGCTAATTTTTTGACCACGTTTTTGCCCACCGTTTGGATTTTCTCTGCCTGCCTCTCTTTAACTAAATCTTTTAACTGCACTTGCATCTGGCTCCATCCCCATTACATGACACATAGTGACAGGCCTTGACATTGCTTACAACAAAAACATGATTAAATAGTTCAAACTGTTGGTAATGGTGATAATCATGAGTGAGAGCAATACCTCCCTTTGGTTTCTAATGATTCAGGTAGTAACGTAACTGCTTTACATTATTTCATCTCCATTCTTTAGAAATATTAAATAAATATGCCCATATTCAAGATATTTTCACTTGCTAAGCTTTTTTTTTTGTAGTGTTATAAGTGTCTAAGTCGCTTTGGATAAAAGCGTCTGCTAAATGATTTTTTTTTTAAATACATGCAACTCCTATAAATTACTACAGGATGATAAAGAAACAGACACTGAATATCACAACATTTAATACAGTATTAAACTGTATTCACATAACATAAACAATGTTCAGATTGTGACAAATTCTAATAATATCAGTATATATTTCTTGTATAATACATTATACCAAGAGGCACTTCCAGCATTTTCTGCCCATAGAGAAGCTACAGGAGAGTGAGTAAATTATAAAACATTAAAAATAAATAATGTTTATTCAAAAGACATTTGTTATTTTTGTTTTCTCCATGCCCTCCATTAACAATATCGTGTTTTGTACAAAATGGAACAATAGACATCAATAAACTGAATATTTTACTTCACAAATACTGGTGAAATGTACAGCTCCCTTTTGTATAGGTATTGCTACATGTCTTAAGTGCAACATACTAGTGAGAAGAAAACAATTTTTTTTTTGGCCAGTGAGGTACCCATCACATATAAAAACGTGTCTCACTGATTGTGTTGAGAGTGTGAATCTTATGTATTTCTTTTGGTGAAAGAAGAGTGCACAATGACCATCACCATCAGATGCATATAGGTTAAGATAACAGGCTGACAACAATTACAAACTGACAAAAGACAAACAAGAAGGATAAGAATGACAGTGAAAGAAAATCAGGCATCAGATAAAATGTTTCCCATATCAACAACTGTATGATTTCATATGAACACGCCTCCTTACCAAAACAGGTTGTTGTGACTGGACAGTGCCAAGGCTTTGATTTACCCTGATTCACCATAATATAAACACTGTGTATATTGTATATGTATTAACAGGAAACCAAAGCTTTCATTCATTCATTCAGTCACTCATTCATCTTCGGTAACCACTGGACATTGAACTTGCCAGACAGAAATGAGTAATGAATTTGTGTAATACAGATAATAATGAAACAGAAGGACAAGCAAGAAGCTGCAATATTCTGACTGAACTGAACTTTAAACAGTTATCAAAAAGGCACATGCAGGACAGTGAAATAAATATAATGCTTACATAAACAAACAACAAAATTCTGTCCCTGTCTACCTACCTTCTCTATCTAATCACATGCATGATCCATGAATGAAGATACATAACTTTATAGTTATTGATCAGTTTTGCAGTTTAAAAAAAAAAAAAAAGAAAATCAGGTTAAATACACAAAGGACTAAAATGGCACCAATGCCATTTTTGAATACATGCTCTTTTACTTAAGTATACCACATGGAATTCCAGGGGAATGGTTTAGACATTAGCTGGGACATGAATGAGCACATGGAGCAGCTATATTGTGCCCTTCATTATTAAAGAATCATACCAAAACACAGAGATCAGCTTAATTAGAGCTGGAATTATTGAACCTTTAGTATCTAGTATGCAAATATGTTAAATAAATTACCTTCTGAGAAAAATTTCCCATATAAAATAGTGAGAGATTTGATGACTTTATGAAAATTGCTGAACCATATAAAACAGGAGTCCCGTCCCCCCCATGTGTACTGGCAGAATAAAAATTTAAAATGAAATAAGTGTTACAGAATATTTACAATGCTGCTGTATTTTGACAACCAGGGATCTCAAGCCAATAACTAAAAACACAAAAAATAATAAGCTGAAAAATGACGAGATAAAAGGAATGACCTTATTCTAGGTATATTAAGTAATGATCTTGACCTCAGTCTGGACTCTGGGATGCTGCTACAGTATATCATGGGAATGTGATAACGTAATGTCTTAACCCATCAGAAGACTCCAAACAAGGTCACAATACTGTGGAGTCGCTACATATGGAAGTACATAAAGTCATATCACCAAGAGGGAGTGTTTAAGGGATGGTGAATAAATAAAGTACATTGTTGTGAAGTTTTATAAAGAGATAATGAAGGCTTGGAATACTTTATGTGATCTTTTTATTTTACTATTTATTTTACTAGTACAAATTGTGATGTACTGTGGAATGACTATAGAGTACATGCAGGTGATACTTCCTTGTTTACTTGCAACCAGAAAGTCCTAGTAACATATGGTGAAGTTAGCCTTACAGATTGAGATGCCTAAAATAAATGGGAAGATCTGTGAGAATATTGCCCTAAGTAGCTTGATTACAGCAGATAACATCTGTTTCTGCATATGATTTTACAGAATGTTTCAGTCTGCATTTGCTGAATAAAATATGTCTTCATATAAGGTCACACTTACAGAGACAGTCCTATGCCTTGCCATTTATAATGTTTTAGCACATACATATGGAGTCAAACTGAGGTCTTTAATGGTGACAAACAAGAGCATACACTACATGGCCAAAAGTTTGTGGACACCTGACAATCACACAGAAGATGTGCTTGCTGAGCGTACCATTCCAGATTTATTCCCCTTTTGCTGTTATAATAAGCTCACTCTTCTGGGAAGGCTTTCCACTAGATTTTGGAGCATGACTGTGCAGATTTGTGTTCACTCAGCTACAAGGTCAGGCACTGATGTTGGGTGAGGAGGCTCCAGTTCCAGTTCATCTCAAAGGTGTTCAGTGGGGTTGAGGTCAGGGATCTTTGCAGGACACTCGAGTTCTTCCACCTTCTTCCAACCTTCACACACCATGTCTTCATAAAGGGAAATTGTATTCTATACAACTGTGTGCTACCAACTTGGGGAAGGCCCTCATATCGGTGTGATGGTCAGGTGTCAAAAAACATTTGGTCAAATAGTATAGCACAAAGACGAGGCCTCACTCTACTACAAAAAATATATATAGATATTGCAGACATGACTAAGGAATTGATGCATTTTTCTGCAATGTTTGCAGTGCCACTCTGTCATTACTCATAGTTTAACTTTTTAATATGACTCGTTACTTCATGATTTTTCTTTAGTTTACTCTTTGTGTTTTCTTTATTTCTTTTTAAGTTTTCACTTCGGTTTTGTCATTGACAAGCGTGAGGACTGATGAATCACAACCACAGAAGAAGGAATATAATGTACAGTATGATTCACATCAGCTCGAGCCGCCACCACACACACACACACACACACACACACACACACACACACAAATATTACACCACAGACATCACTGCCTTTTACCAGTGAGTCAGTTTTTAACAGGGCAAATTGTTGTCCTTCTCTTTCTTTTAAATAAAGATTGAATCTGTAACCAAACTTAACATGTTAAATTCTAGGCCTATTAAATCACTTAGGTAGCACAACTTATTTGTTAAAGTGACTTGCAAGTCATTAAATTGTTTTATTAATTGTTTTGTATTGTTGTTAAATGCCATTCTATTTTTCTGAGCATACACAATATACATTTCCTGTGGTTGGGGTACAGTGTACCCAACCTAATTACTAGATTCTTCAGCGGCATTAAAGGCTACACTTATGTATACTTACACATACTTGTACTTAGTAGTATACTTGTAAATAGACCTGCCTAATGAGTATACTCAGAAACAACGTTCCTCTCTGTCCTCCTTCTGTTTTGATATACATATATATATCAAAAAGTAATGAAAAATATGAAGAAAACATGGTGCCTAAAGCGTCATCTCCTCAGTTTTTTTTTTTTGTATTTTCTTTTAGGTCACTATTAAAAAAAAATTATTTGATTCCAAATGAACTCATCCTGATTCCATACAAACATGCACTCACACACAGAGAAAGCACACCTGACCTTATTAACCATAAAAAGCTTCAACAACGCAGTTGTTTATTGAAGTAATATTTGGCACAAACAGCTGCACTGTGAAAAAATATATATTATGCCCAACTTCATAATAATATGATGGCAATCATTAAAAACTACCATCAGTCTACAGTATGTGTCAGTATTGCTTGATGTGCTGGCTGTTGATAAGAAAGCGTACATTATGCTGCAAATTGAAGTGGGGAATTCTACAATTACTACAAATTTAATTAGCACCCCTTCTAAATTATGGCACAGTAGCATCAGGCGCAAGCTGATTACGTCCATACAAGAACATCAGACTGCATTATCTATCCCTGAACTGCAGTCACAATCAATCTGCTTCTCCCTTCGTCCCTGTGTCTAAGGCAGCACAGGCAGCACACACCAGTGCTGTAGTTGTTTGTAGTGAACTGCCCTCTTGCATGCGTCGCTACACCAGGTCTCATTCCTATATGGGGGTTAGCAGTTCCTCTAGGACATAGCAACTATCGGATGACTGGAGTATGAGTGGCCTTCCTTGTTTAGCGAGAGTGCATGACTTTAACGAATGCTTGCTCTTTAGCCCCCAAGCAGAGCACATCATATTTGTTTTTGATTTTTGGAACTTTTCGAAAGCTGTTTGCTTTCTGTATTAAACATATAACAAAAATGGAACCATACCAGCATTGAGGCAAACTTAGTAAAACAATAAGGTTTAAATCTTTGGGTGCATTTACATTTGCATTTCTGTGTATATAATCCCTATATGGATATATACTGTATACTTGCTACTCAAGATGCATAAAACGACCAACAGATCTAAGATTCAGCAGGATTCAACTGCCAATTCAAACATGTGGGTCAATACACAGAAGGCTGAAATGGCACGAATACCAGGATAAAATACATGCTGTCTCCTAACTATAGGACATGGGATTGATTTACTTCGGTTATAATAAGCAAAATAACTGCATTGCATACTTCATCTTTAAAGAATCACATCATACAAAAACACAGGTATGAACTTGAATAGAACTGGAGCTTTAGTATGTAGTGACTATGCATGTAACGTCTTTCTAACTAACCCTATCAAAACAGGAGATTCTGTCCCCCCCCCCCCAATGTGCACTGGCAGAATAAAAATCCGAAAGGAAGAAATGCTACACAGTATTTACAGTGCTGTTATATCTTGATAAACAGGAATGCCACGTCACAAACTAAAGCTACCGCAACCCTGAAAAATGATTATTTTTTAAAAAAGTAACAGGTAATTTATATTAAAAAGGACAAACACTTGAACATTTACTAGTGCACCTGCAAAGTCATGGTGCCTAACTCTACAGGCAGGTGGTGAACCTGTGGAGGCATGAAACGTCCACAGGAAATCAAGTGGCAAAGAAAAGGACAGATGCTTTTAACTTAAAAAGAAAAAAAAAAAAGATTAGATAAGTAGTGTTACACATGTGGTCTTTTAGGTGCATGCTATTTCCTGAACCTTCTTTCCTTCATATGGATTATGGTGTATTTCAGTGTTTAAGGAGTGTGTACTTCCCCATCACATTGCTATGAGCTCAAAAGGGCTAATTGTATCATGATGGAATACATTCTTGAATCAGTCTAATACCAGGGTCCTTAAAATACTTGCTGAAATGAATAGACTAAAAAGTGCAGATCATTGAGACCCTAGTCATGGAAGTTGTTTTGGAACTTAAGCATAAATTGGTGGTGTGGCCACCATTAGGGTGTGGAGTTTTATAAAAAGCCTGTTCATGTTAATTTTAGAAATGACATTTAATTGGATCTAGCTAATAAACCCTATCCGAAGACACTCGGAACCACCCTGTTTCCTACAGAAACTTGTTAACCTAAAGAATCTACAGTGTTGTGTCTTAGTGATGTGCTGGCAACCATTTATCAGGAGTCTTGTTTGGAAATAAAGGCTTTGTGTCAATATTCTAGACTAGATTAATCACTCATTCACTCCATATCTCCTAATCCTCTGAAGTCTCATCCCATTTCTGTATTTTTCTCTCCACGTTTTCATACAGCTTGTGTCTTGATTTTTTAGTTTCCTGATATTTCTTAACTGTTTCCTTTTGCTTTGTCGTGTCATCACGTTTCTTTATTCAGTCTGTTTGTCTTCTATTGATGCCTCATATCGCTGCTCCTCTGCTGGCCATATCTCTCCTCCGTCTGTTTTTTGCTCCTGGTCCTCTGTTGGCTTGTCTTTGCTTATTGTCTCCTCTTCTTCTTCATGAATAGCCAGGATTGGGTCAGAGGCTTTGTTTGGCTTTGTTTGGCTTTGGGCCTCCTCAGCAATGACCTTCTTCCACATTTCATAGTTCTCCAAAAGGTACTGGGTGATCTGACAGAAGACTTTCTGTCGCATTTTGGGCATCAGTTTCTCTACAACAGATAATAAAAGTATTAACCTTAAATTTACTTCAAGTTATAATAGGCAACTTTTGGGGATTTGCTGATTTCAACACCCTTCAGAACACACTTCAGAAAATTTCATCCACCCCCCTCCCAAAAGTTTATAAGAGGCATGTCAACTCACATTCAAAGAATATTTCTAAATAGTATGTCAGAATAGTCAAACAACAACAACAACAATAACAAAACAATTAGTAGTGCACAAATTTTTACACAAATGTGAATTTACTATTTGGTATAGTTCTTTAACTGTAAATGATTGTAATTGTTTAAAAGTATTTTTTCTTCCTTGATTCAGAAATGCTACATTTATTTGATTTGAACAGAAGAGTTGCATGCACTCTCATAGGTTCTCATCATTGGGGTTGCCTGAGATGTGTATGAGGTCACAGAAGATTTTTACCACACTGCAAAAAAATATATATCTAAGTGAAGCTATCCTGAATAAACTAAAAGTGATCTAATATTTCCCATTATGAGCTTATTAAATAACAACTATAAGACCATTAATCCTATTTCTAAACATATTTACTCATTTCAAGCTTAAAACTGTCGTATTTTATTGGCAGATAATTTAGCTTCTTTCTAGAAAACTGGCGTCGGTTAAAATGGAGGGAGGGAAGACACATGAGCAACCACTTCTAAAATGTAGTGTCCTTGACAGTTGTGCACTACTCACAAAAAATACAAACTATTTGCGCTGTTTTTATTTTGTGAGCAAAATAAAAACAATAGGGTTATGTAATTCATACCCCAAAATAACCTGAAAATATGCAAGATTTTCCTGCATAATATTAGTGACCGACATTTTAGGGAAAATTACTATTCAATTTTTTTTCTTTTTCAATTATTTGAATTATAAGTGAATAAAGTGCACTGAGTGACACTTTAAATGTGCACCATCACATTCCACATTACACTAATTGGGCTCTACAATACCACTTTATGTATATTTTATATTCTTTGTGGTGAGCATGAAATTGAAGAGGAAGCCACTTGGAATATTTATTAATGTATATAATAAAATTATTTTATTGACTCTTAGTGTCTTTGCGTAAGATTTTTTTTTTAACCTGTTTATGACATTTTCACTGGTTTATGAGACACAAATGCAGAATGTGGCGCTACTACTGATGTTTGCTATCAAAATGATAACGTCATTAATATTCATGTGTGAAATCTTTTAAGTAAGGAAATTTCAAAAGCAATTTATTAAATACATTTGGCAGCCCTGGAGTTCCCAATCGGTGTGTATGTAAGCCTGTACAGTAACATCAACACCTCTAGTCATTTCAAATAAATGCTTTTTAACTCTTACCCATGCCATCAATATGCAAACCTTATGAAAAAAATTCATACTGCTTCTGGACCTCTATAAATGTTTGCATGCTGAGGAGTGTTTTGATGTATAAAATTGGCAGACTTGAAATCCTCCAATGATAAAAACCCCAAATAAGTACAAAATGAATATGAACATACGAGACTGATCCGAGTTGGTCGAGGCATCTTCCTCTGTTGTGTCTTCTTCTTCTTCCTCCTCTTCATCTTCATCAGTCTCCTCCACACCAGATCCTTCTTCAGCCTCACTGGGCTGAGGCTCCACCCACCGGCCAGGCATGAGGGCAGCTGTGTCATAGGAGCTGCAGAGCGGCCCGACGATGTGTGTGATGAAAGACTCCTGCAACTTGGCTAGCTGGGGGGCTGAACGGTCCATGAATGGGCTGATGGGTAAATCCAGGCTGGCCTCCTCATCACCCTGATAACCAGTGCAAAGACAGTGACATGCAACAGAATATATTGGGTAAATCTGAGGTACACAACATTAAGGAGACAGGCGTCATGTGAATGGGGTGTTACTGATTGATTTTAAAATATTAAATGGACATATTTTTAGTAGATTTATTTTATTATACACTATATGGCCAAACTGTTGCTACAAAGTTAGAAGCAAACAATTGTATAGGATGTCTTTGTATGCTGGAACATTACAGTTTCCCTTCACTGGAAACAAGAGGCCCAAACCTCTGTGCACAAAGAGAGCTCCATGAAGACGTGGTGTGTTAAGGTCCTGCACAGAGCCCTGACCTCAGCACTACTAAACAATGTTGGCATGAACTGGAACTGGAGACTCCTCACCCAATATCAGTGCCTGACCTCAACCTCAGTAATGCTCTTGTAGCTGAATGAACACAAATCCACATAGCCATGCTCCAGAAGCCTTCCCAGAAGAGTGGAGCTTATTATAACAATGAAGGGGGACCAACTCCATATTAACGCCCATGGTTTTGGCATGGGAAGTTTACATAGTTTTGGCCATATTGTGTATATAAATCAATGTCTGACAAGCTTTTTCTCTGTCACCCTTTAGAGTGACACAACCTTTTATCTGCACACATTATTGACACAAGTTCCATTATTCTGTGGCTGCAAATAACGTATGTAAAATAAATCTAGTGAATGTTACATGTTAGTGAGTGTGCAACATAGCGAATGTTAAAGCATTGACATTTTGACATCACGTTCTTGTCTTTAAACAAATCATTAATCAATAAGCAAGAGTTGCGTTACATGTATGGCTGATATCTATTTATAGAAGTCAGCCAGGAGACACTTATTTAGTAAAAGTTATTTGGTTTTATTTTGTATATTGATGCGTAAAACAATCTCTTTAATCCCACTTGCTGCTGTGTTCTCTGGTTACATCCTATTACCTTAATTGCATGAGGCTTGAGAAGCTTTTGCTGAAGCACTCCCTTCTTTCTACCAAAAATGGCCAAAGCTGTCCACGGTAAAACAGTGTGGCAGATCCTCACCCAATCTGAATGTTCAGGCACCATTTTAAAGTCAATTAAAAAATCAACACACTTCGTTACAACTATGCCCTGCATAGTTGTAACAAAGTAAAAGTAAAAAAAGCCTTGTCTTATGTAAAAATTATGCTGGAATGCATAAGTGTAAAAAGAAAAATAATCTTGTCAAGCATGTTTTGCGTTAGAAAGGTAATCTCATTTTAAGAAAATATATATAAAATTTTAGTGACTAGATATTTATGCTATTTTCACGAAGTCTTACAAAGTCAGTTTTGCTTGATTTTAGTACACTTTAACTAGATTTAAGTGTCTTGCTTGTTTCAAGACAGACAATTTTTGTGTGGATCTATCAATCTGACATCAAGTTCAACATTCTACCTAAACACATTGAAAAGATTTAATACACTTTCTTTAATTTTTCATGGCCTGCGTTGCTATTTCACAACTGGACCTGGTCTGTACTGTCTGTGTTTTGCACTGTTTGCCTGTCACATCAGTATTAAATCAGATTTTTCAGCATAGTTTTCATTCGCAACATTTCTTGAAAGTGTGTAGCTGCACTGACAGTTTTCACATTTTGATAACCTCATATAAATTAATTTTTTTTCAACCATAACAAATGATTTTCTCTAACATTTAATTTTTTGTTGGAAATGTAATGTTTGGAAATATAAAATGTTTTTGTACCGACTCAATAATGCAGAAAAACAAAATAATAAAAATTTGTACTAAAAAATAGGATATCTAAGACTTAAGTACAGTACTGAATATACAATATATAAAGAAACCTGCACTCATGACTCTCAGTCCTCAGGATTTATTCATCATGCTTTATAAAAAAATTAAAAAAAAGAAGAAAGAGCAAGCTCCCAAAAACTGTTATTTTTTCTGAGCTTTTTACTAAAATATGTAGAGTGACGTTTCCAACTATGTGTGTATGTTATTCAGTATATTTTGTTCTGTTGTATTTGCTTGTTTTATATTTTATTTTTTATTTTATATTGATTAATAAAAGGCTGTGTACTCAGTGAAAGCAAGATGCGTTATCCACCATGTTGTCTTTAATAATGTGTGATATATCCCAGCACAATGCTTCTGATCATTTTGATCTGAAAAAAAAAAAAAACAATTGTTCTAAACTTTTATGTTTAAAAGTTTGTCTGTACGTCTGAAGAGTTATTGGATCATGAAGACAAAAACCTGATGGCTGTATCGTATACGTCCAGTGGGCCTAATTTAAAAATTCCTTAATTGCCAAAATTGACAAGAAATTAATATACTGCACTTTTGGAAAGACATTCATGCATAAACAATGAAGCACAGCTATCAAGACCTCCTGTTGCTATGGCAACCAGTGGCAATGTCTTTCAAAAGGCCATCATGTATGTGTGCTTCATTCTGTCATGTGGTACAGAATGAATCATTCAAGAACCAGAGAGAGAGAGAGAGAGAGCTAGAGAGAGAGAGAGAGAGAGAGAGAGAGAGAGAGAGAGAGAGAGAGAGAGAAAGAGATTATGCATTAGGTTTTTCTAATGCTGTAAATGGGGTCCTGACAAAACAGTCATCTTCTTCCTTCTGTTCACAATTGCAGCACCTTTTCTCACATGAACTACTGTAAATAGGCTGTGTCCTATTTGAGGGGTGTTAACGAAATAAAATGTGACTTGTTAATGTGATATGTTGCATAATACATTGAGATATTTAGTTCATGTGGAGTCTATTTAGTGTATTAATAGGTGTCTATTGCTGTCAACCGTGCAGTTGTAAAACCATTATCTTCAACACTGCTGAAAAGGAAGGGGCTTGTTGCCAGGAAACAACATGTCCCTGCTTTTCTCCAGTGACTCTGGGTCAGCATTATTGATCCACCAACTGGTTGCTAAGGACATTTGCATTATTGCTCCAATTACACAAGGTGTTACTGAGAACTTAAGCTTTCACTCAGTACTAAAGCTTCTTGACATTCATAGTGACATATCATATTGACATTCATATTAATATTCCTGACATTATTACAGAATATCTCACAATTTCAGAGAATCAGGAGAAATTAAATATGTATATAAATGCTTTGCATACTTGCTCATAAAACTCATTGACAATGCCCTCTGTCCACTGAAGATGAAGATCTTTGTGCTTCAGTGGCCCGTTAACATCAGCTAGCTTGATACACATCTGGCAGACCAGAAGCCGGTCATTCTCGTTGGACCAGTCAATACCTGAGCAACCTTCATGTCCCACCTGTATGCAAATGACAAGTTGACAAGTTATAGTATTTCATTTACGATCAATCTGCATTATGGAAGTAAGCGATCACCTTAGCGTTGAACTCAGCCAAAAAGTCAAAGTGCTTTTTCAGGTCAGTGGCCAGAATGGCCTCAATAACCAAAAAGCGAAAGCGCTTGAAATCCACATGGTCTAGGCTGGCCAGAAAGTTGTACTCAGGCTGGGACATGAACAGATTCCAGGCAGAGGCAGCATGGTGATTCTCCAGAACTGAGCGGTCATTGTACAGCACCGCCTGCACAAGCAAAAATGACAAATTCATATGAGCATTTAACTGTATGAGCATTTAGACATGAGGAAAATGCAATTAACAAATCATTTATATGTACTGATACTGTATCAACAGGAAAAAAGGCAACTTAGTATTTCATACATAGTAGCTAATCTGGACCCTTTTCCTGAGGTTTTAATGTAGTTGTTGCATATCTTTTTTCCCATTTTTAACCCTTTTACTATCTAAAACATGTTACAGAAAAAAACAAACAGTTACATACAGTACATTTATTAGTGTTACAGCTAAATACACCATTTGTTATGTATTTGGTGAGGAGGAGGCATTACGACTATTTATAACCTGGGCATTAGCTGAGAATATGGATAATTTAATATAGCTAAAAAAAATTGTTTTACTTTGAAAACACAATAATCATTGGTGATGTCAATATTCACTTTGATAATCTACACGACCTTCTGAGAGCAGTGTTTATTTCTATATAAGACTCAGTAGGGGTCAGTGAGATTATTATGGGCCCACTCACTATGGTGTGTTTAAAACAAACATTTGGCATAGAAATAGAAAACAGAGTTAACCTAACCCAGTCTGAAAATATGCATTTGAATTGCATTTCAGTCCTAGCATTTGCACTTCACCTTACTAACACATTAAATGTACAATCACAATGGTTGCTGTAGCTTTATTGAAAATCCTAGGTTTAAATTATTGAATGGTAACACCTACCCCACTCCCTTCCCCCACCTCTTTAACAGTGCAGATCTGGGGGCTTAATGGGCAGGATGCTTTATGTTCCAGGGTGCCCTCATTACTTTCAGGCTCTTGCCCATAGCTAAGACCTTGCTGGAGTCCTTACTTGCACTCTGATCACAATGTGCAACTTTTTAAACCACAGCAGGATCTATTGAGCTGTTCATGCACTCCTGCTGCCTGACATGATGCTGCTGCCTGATCCTGAAACACTTCTACTGCTGTGAAACCTCTCATCCTCTGGACCTCAATGATTCATCCTGATGCTTTACTCAGTCATGGCTGGTCTTGATGTTACAGTGATGCTTGAAAGTTTGTGAACCTATATATATATATATATATATATATATATATATATATATATATATTTCTATATATA
>JANDJT010000092.1:2243357-2260630 GCA_024331685.1 Stegophilus panzeri | reverse complement strand
TTAATTCGCTGATTAGAGTCTTCTCAGGTCGACATTTCTGTATTATAAATTCTTTATTCTAATATTTTGAGATACTGGATTTTTCATTTCCACGAGCTGTAAGCTGTAATCATCGAGATTAAAACAAAAAAAGACTTGAAATATTTCACTTTATGTGTAATGAATATAGAATATATGAAAGTTCCACTTTTTTAATAAAATTACAGGAAAAAATTAACTTTTCCATGATATTCAAATTTTTTGAGATGCACCTGTACTTGCAAGTTGCAATTGCTTTTGATATTATTTATCCATTAAATATTTTAATATGCATTTAGTCAGATATGTAGCCCAGGCAAATTATGTATTGCATTTTTTTTATTTTTTATTTTGCACTCATTTTGCAGTTCATCAAGAAAATGCAAAATGTAGTCTGGATTTTCTTTTCTTATCATTTAAATTATAATTATGGACACAAAATATCTATATGATGTAGAAGAAAAATAAAAGAAAAGAAAGTTAAAATGTTTTTTAAAAATGTAAAGTTTTTAAAAAAAAAAATATATTTTATTTTTGGCAAAAAATACTTCCCATACATTTGCCCATTATGTTCAGCAAACAAAGCTTACTGTTAACAGACTACATTCATCCTTCCTGTAATGCCTAACACCCATGACGGACAGACAGACAGGCAGGCAGACAGACAGACAGACAGACAGACAGACAGACAGATAGATAGATAGATAGAAATAGGTTGTACCAATTGTTGTGATGTACTGTATCTATTAATTTTTCATTCACTGAGCGGTTCTACCTGCGGAGCACTGGTGGCCACCAGGAAGGCGTTGGTTCTGCCAGGATGGTCATAGTCATGCATGGCAGCTGCCACATACAGTGCCATCAGCTCCAAGGCAGGAATAAGCCCTGAAAGACAGCCATAGCCATCCTCCATTTTTGGGTAGGTCTTAGAGAACAGATAATCCATATTAACATGACTGATCCCACTGACAGCGTCTACACAAGCAAGGAGAAAGAAAAGACCATTAAAAATTAAAGCTAGGAATAAGCCATACATACACACATGGGCCTCATTTATCAAGCTGGATACGAATGGATTTATTCATAAATCACTTTGAAATTTTATTCATAAATCACCCAAGAAATTGGGTGTTGAAAATGTTCGTATCCTACTCATGCTCCTGAGTATGTAGTAATTTATGCATAAGGTAACTAATATAAACCATAACTTGATCGACATCAAAACATAATTTGCATGCATTACTGCACCTTTATACATGGAATTTATATTATATAAGTTTAAATTGCATAATTTTTTGTCTGAAAATTTTTGTTCAGTTTGGGTTACACAAACTTTACTAAAAGATTGATCAGTGAGGCCCAACATTCCTAGATATATGACTTTGAAGCATCGAAAGGAATTGACCTTCCCAAAAATGGCAGTCAAATCATGCTAAAATGCTAATTATTCTTACCTGAATCACTGACTGATATAGAGTTGTGAGCCAGCAAAGGTAAGCCTGGCACAGGCTGTGTGGTAAGATACCAGACAGCATGGAGGACATCTGTTGCATGGATCCTGTTGTGATCTGAAGTGGAAGAGAGATGCAGTACTGAACCAAGCTGCTGGTGGGCAATGCAGTGGTTCAGCTGAGAAAAAGCAGTAGCTTGCAATTACAGAATAATTTATGTATGAGATACAAGCGGCTGTAATACTATAAATAGTATACACAGAAGGTAATTCAGTTCTGCTTATTTTCCTTTCGCAATATTAATAACAACAATAACAACAACAACAACATTATACAATTTGTTATAATCAGCTCTAGAATGACAGTGAATGCTAAATGGACCAACCAATGGACCTAATTCATGCAAATTCCTTTATTGCTCTCTCCTACTTACATGGGATGTCCCTGTAACCATTCTCCAAGGCATGGAAGTAATTCATAAATTCCTTCACTGGGATGTGGAACATTTTAAAGAGACCAGTATCTTCAAATAACCTGTAAGACATCTAGAGCACGCAGTTGGAGATCAGAGACTTCAAAATTGACAAATAAAGACCACTGAAAGCTTATGGTCTGGCCAACTGAGGCTTACATCATAACCTTAAAAGAAAAAAAAGAAAAACCGGATATAGAACTCCTAAGAATGACACATAAATACCACATGCACCATATCTTCCACTTCCTAAATCTTAATTTACTGAACTGCACAATAGCACCAGAAGTGATGACATATTACTTAGGTAGTCTGTTATTTTCAGCACATCTGTGGCATTGTAGTGAGTGTCGTGCTAGTATTTGTGTATCAGGAACAGCACCAGCATTTGTTGGTATTTTTTTTACACTGTGTGCAGGTAATGACACACACAGCTTAGTGCACACTATAGGGGTATGGTAATAATAGCACTTTTCCATTAAAAGGCACAGCATGGCATGGCTCGCTAACAAAGCTGAGGCCAGAATTATCAATATCCAGGCTGAGATCTGCAAGTGCATGTTGTGTCTCAAGGACAGTTATTAAGGTGCTCATGCTCAGCAACAGATTTCTTTCATCATGAAAGAACTCATCCGAATCTGTAGGGGGGCGAGTCCCAGCCATCCAAATAAATACCATAGTTCCCACATACCACAATATGTTACTTCTCTATGGTACAGTAAGCCATTGTGAATGTCCTTGTTAGTAAACAAGCAATAAATTACTTCCTTTAACTGGTTGTTTTCAGAGACAGCTGAAATTCTCTCTTCAGACTGATGTTGGTTAAAGCTTGCTGCTTGTCAGAGCACATGGTTTCTGCAGCTTTAAGGATGCATGTCTTCACATATTTGTCATCAGATTTTCCCTTGGAAAACCCAACACTTTTTGTCTTCTTTTCTTTTTTTTTTGGAAAGAGCCATGTTTACAGCATTAATGTTTATCTTGCTAACGGACAGTTGCATATTATTAGCACATTTTGGGCATTAAGTGCTCTATTTTGCCCCCTAGTGGAACAAAAGAAACTAGCTCTTTTTTCAAATATTTAAATTCAATAAGTCCACAAGATAATTTTTATTTATAACATGGCTTCTACAGTCATTTGGTGGACCCGATTAGAACATTTATTAGGCTGTGTTTGACACCCTTGCTCTATTTTCTGCACAAGTTTTTCTACTTATCCTAGGGATGTGGCCATGATAAGTCTGGTTATATCACTGCTAACCAGAAGAGTGCTCATATAGGCTACCACCACCTTTGATCAGATAACAATCCATTAACGTTCAGAAAGGAATTTAGAGAAATTGACTACCCTGTCTCTGGAAAAGATGCAGATGAGAGAGCAACTTATACAGTGGGTACACACATTGAATAATTGGGTGTAATTATTTTTTCACACATGACTTTTACATATAGGCTGATTTAAAAAAAAAAAAAAAAAACTGTTATGCAGCATTTATTTCCATATGTTAAATTTACTAAATTTTAGCACCTGATCTCAAAGAAATCTTCTGGTCCATGATTGCATCACATCATTGCTGATGGTTTGTCAACCGCACATTCATTCTGTAAATCTCCCATCCTACTACATCCCATAGGTGCTCTCTTGGACTCAGATCTAGTGACTGGAGAGGCAACTGATCTCATTGTCATGTTCATGGGACTGGGTTGAGACAACCTGTGCTTTATCCTGTGCCAACTGTAGTCTCAATTACAGTGTGTAATGGTGATGGCAGTGGTTGCTTCACCATCAATGGCAGACGCATTGGCTGCAGTGGTGGTGAGCTCTGGTATCACTGCAGAAGAGTTTCAGCAGGCCCAGTAAAATTACGGTGAGCTGATGCAACTGCTCATTTGGCTTCACAGGGCCAGAGGCTGGACTGGTCAGTTATAGTCATTCGTGGGCCACTCAGAAGCAGAAGGTATACAACTTGGTAGTCTGAGACAGCCTTGTGGATTGTTGCTGGGAAGATGCTATTCTTGCTCCTGTGCTTTGTCGTCTGCCCCAGAGCCTGTGGGAGAAAGTGCTAAATGATACTCATGGGCCAGCTGGAATGGACCTATTCAGTGTGACCAAGACACCCCAACATCTGTGACAGCACTTCCATAAGCCCAGCTGCAGACTGGATGTTGAAGTTTTTGTGCATTGCTATATCACCTGCACGGCATGTAAGGAACAGTGTCAGTGCTCCCCTCTGCATTCACCAGAGCACCACTGCTCAGCACAGTGCAAAATTTGGTCAAGAAAATATTCTGAACCAAGGTGCACCAAGTAGCTGCACAATGACCAGGGATGCAATCATGCACTCACCAGGGAGTACACTATGGGAGAGTTATGCTGTTGCTTGAGGATCAGAAATACACACCACCCCAACATTCCCAGATCAATGGCTTGGTGGAATGTTTCAACCAGACACTGACAACACAATTTAGTCCATCTATAACATCCAACATCAGCAAGACAGGGATCCAGACATGCATTTGTTTGTCTGTGAGTTGCACACAGCTGTAGACCTGGCATTTGGCTCCCCACCATAGGCCCACTCCAAGGAGGAGCTAGTACCAGGGTATGTTTGTTACTAAGGGTTGCTGATGACCTGGTGAGAGGACACCAGACAAGGGCTGGTGCATGCCAAAAAATTGACTTACAACATGTTCTGCCTGGGAGAGATACACCAGGCTGCAGAAAGAGTGTACAACCCCAGTTGGAAATGAGAGCTCTCCACCTAAGCTAATGGAAGGCTGGGTGGGCCCCTGCACTGTCATCTTCAGACTCTCAGAGGTGGTGTACAGGTTCTGGACAGGGTGAAAAATTCTGGATGTGCACCATCAGGCCCCTGGGCCAAAGACTCAACAGCCATGATACAGGGCTCAGGCAGGGCCTCTCAATGCCCAGCAAACCTGAACTGCCATAAAAACAAGTCATTTAAAAGCTAATACTAAGTGAGAGACTGGAACAGCCAACAGACCCAGGCTAGATGAACTGAGAGTTCTAGCAGGAGAATATGAATTTAAAAGCTCACTAATGTATTCTGGGGCAAGACCATGTAATGCTTTGTAAGTTATTAAAAGAATATTCAAATCAGTTCTATAGCTTACATGTAGCCAATGTAAGGAGGTCAAAAGGAGGCGTAATATGAGTTGAGTGCTTTGTTCATGTCAGAAGCCTCACGGCTGAGTTCTGTACGGTTTGAAGTTGAGCAACCGACTGACTGTTCAGGCATAAGAAGCATTACAGTAATCAAGCCTGAAGAAAATAAAAGAATGAATGACTTTCTTTGTGTAAAACAAGATAAGACTTTATTAATTATTTTGGGATTTTCCTAAGCAAGAAAACTGAATCAATTTCTTAACATGCTGTGTAAAACTCAAATCTCAGTGAAAAATTACTAGGTTGCTAGAGGTAGACCTAGAATAAGGTGTGAGAGCACTAAAGGACTATGAGAAATTTGAGAACTTGATGAATAAAAAGGAGATGAAAAGGACTTCAATTTGGTCTGTATTCTGAAACTTGTGTGACATCATGCCTATTTATAGGCTTGCCGTGATCAGGCGACATGGCAATTAAGTGTGTCGCTTGATATAATAACAGCACCTGTGAACCGTGGCGTCAGCTTCTCTGGTAGACAGAACCCATGGAGACACATTTGGCAGTAGTTTCCATGCTGCCAGATGCTCTTTTAGTGATGTTAACTTTTCTATATTCAATTGGCGGGAAAGCATCAGATTTTCATTGCCCTGTAACAGCTCGCTGACAGGAGAACTCTGAAAACTTGGGACAGTCTTGGCTAGGGGAGGCCCTACAGTACCACTGGGGGCTAATTCCCTAACAACCTCATGTCCCCTGATACATCCCTCTGTGGCCCCTCAGGAATACTCCTTCTTTGTCTGCTCGGCCATTATGATCATTCTCAGATCAGGCCTCTTAGCAGGCTGCAACTGTGGCCACCCGGTTCCCCTGGCTCTTCGCGGGGGGAGTCAGGCTGCCACACTTGCCTTCTGTGCCTCCTTTGCACTAGCGCTGGCCCGGGCTCCACTCGTGGGTGCCTGGCTAGGAACTGGCTAAATGCTGCCGTATGTCAAGCTCACTCAGCAGGTCTGCTTTTACCTTAGCTCCACCATAGTTAATAGCTGTGCCGTTCATTCCTCACGATGGCCAAATAATCCGACATCACAAGGTTGTAAATACGGCTTATGCATGGTTATCCCCAGAAGCATGATATTTTGTCATGCACTTCTGGAAAAAAGGGGAGTTTTCTGCAGTGTGAGTGAGATTTATTTTCACTGGGGAGAAAAAAAGTTCATCCAGCCTTAGTAATCACTTCAAGTAGCTCTTTATATACTTGAGAGCTGCTCTCCATTTTTGTCACATCCTTCTGGCTCCTCGGAGTCAGAGAGGAGTCAGAAAGGAGAGTCTTTCCATAGCAGAAGGAGGAGTCTTTTTTTTGGCTTTCCATAGCGGAAGGAGTCGCCGCAACACAAGCTCCAAAATCCGGCAGAGAGCCGGACCCGGAAGACAGATAAAGAGTTAGAGCAGCGATCATCTCTGGCTCCTCTTCCAGATCCATATGAGATCCCCAAGACCTGAGGATCTGCGAGGCTCTGAAAACAAACTCCCTTTGGCCGCGAAGAGAGCAAGTCGCGAGAGGAGCTGCTTAGCTGTAAGGCGTTCACAATGTGCACAGTCAGACCTCTAGAGGGCTGCCCTGGCTTGCTCCATCCCTAGATACTTCACACAGAAAGTGTGTCCCCCATCCCCTCATGATGAAATGGGAGCAAGGCGTAACACACGTCCTAAATTCTCTCTCACTCATAGTTTTCTCTTTTTTTAAAGGGACAGAAAGTAAAGAGATTTTTTGTTAAAAGATAGAGAGGAAATGAAGAGTCTTTTTGCGAGCATTACACAAAGAACCGACATGCAGTCTCGCTGAAGATAATAAGGCTGACCGCATGGTTCACAGGTGCCATTTTTATATCACGCAGTGTGCTTAATTGCCACATCACCTGATAACGGCAGGCCTATAAATAGGCACGATGTTACACAAGCTTCAGATGCCGGTCATGCACAAGGGCGCCTCCCACAGCGTGGAGCTCACACAATGTTGAGTTCCCTTTAAAAGGGAACAGACGTCGACACCAAGGGCATCGATGGGGATGCAGTCATAATAAACAAATCTAGTCCTTCTTGTTACTAATGAACATGCTAGTAATACCCTTAAAATATACTTAAAAAAGGAAGGATGCTATTGAAGAAAAACTTTTTCAGACCTTGCTGTGACCTTGACCCTCTTTGGACCAATTTCAAAATCAAATCAGTTCATCTACCAGTTACAGTACTAATTCCATATTAATCCTACACACATTAACTGAAGCTCTTGACCTGTATCTGCAGGAGTTAATGCATTACAATGATTAGATAACTGCATGGATGTGCAGGTGTACTGGTGTTCCTAATAAAGTTGATCGTGAGTGTATTACCAAGTTATACAAAATATACTACACATGCCTGATGATAGAACCCTGAGGAATTCCACAGAGGATGTGGAAACCACTGCTCGATACCTTAAATTGCTCAGGTGTGACAAAAACCAATCCAAAGTAGATCCAGAAATTCCAACCCATTGCCTGAGCCTATTAATTAAAATTACATCAAAAGCTGCTATGAGATCTAAAAACAAAATATCAGAATACTCCCCTTTATCAGCTACCCACGGAAGATCATTAGTAACTGTAAGAAGAGCTGTCTCTGTGGAGTGAAGAAGGCAGGAGCCCGACTAAAACTTTTCAAAGAGGCCATACTAATGTAATAAGACATTAAGTCTTTCAACTGAAGGTAGTACACATAAAGCCTCAAGGCTTTCCAATTATGCTGTGTTCTTTACACAGTTATTTAAAACTAAGTATATGACTGTTTATCCCAGTGGAAGCTTAAAAGAACAGTGGTGTCTAGCGCAAGTAAACATAACTGGCTGAATTGGTTTAGCAATTCTTCAGCACTGGAAAAATGCATATGATTTATGCAGTGATTGGGTATGAGGTACCAATGAGGAAAACTCCACAGGGGACTTTTCATTAAAAGCAGAAGAAGTTTAGGAGGAGCAGCAGCCGCTACTCGAGCGGTATCGATCATTAAGCGCTGATGGTCAGACAATAGAAGGTCCATCAAAGACAAATTATTGAAACACATGGAAGAAGACAAGATCAAGAGTTTATTCCCAGTTATGAGTTATGACAACTCTTTCACACTAAGTAATGTGGCCCATTTAAATATTTTAGGAAAAACTACAGGGCTCAGGTTAGTGCCAGAACAGGTACATACAGTCCTAAATATGATGCCCATTTTTTGCCAAAAGCCTAATAGCCTGTTACATTTATTGTGGTTATTCAGTTTTTCCTTGCAGATATTTTCCTTTATAACGGTAATGGTTTAGATTTAGTAGGATGAACATTGTCTTTATGCATTATGTGCTTTTCCCCAATGCATGGTAGCGTATCGTTACAGTTACAGTCCCTCACCTGGCTTAGGATGCAACCACACTTCCCATTAGTTTTCTCCACCAGGCTGAATATTGGGAAGTTCCAATTGTTGATCTGACTCATTAGAGGCCCCAGGCCCTCCATCACCAGTGGTTCAGGGGCTAGAATAGGTTTGTTCTTAAAAAGGAAGACAAACTTTGGGTTATTCATTCAATACTCTTACAACAGTCATAGGCTTATCGTTGAGCTATTTTAAGAAATATGTTCAAAATGTGATCATTAGAGCAAATTGGACATATGAACAGAAGATATCTAACAGAGTCACCTCTGATGGTAGTAAAGGATGTAAGAGAAGAGTCTCTGCTTGCAATGTCCTGCAAAGATCCTGCATGTTGTTGTAGGACTGTCTTTGAGCCTCTCCATCCTCCTCAGTCTGTGCAAAATCACTGCTGTCACTGTGATTTGTTTCATAGGTACTGTCGCAGTCAGACGACACCAGAGCTGGATCGTCTGATTGATTAATGACAAGAAATCACTTGTTTTTACAGTGATTACTGTTTATCTAACTCTTAATGAGCCTCATTAAGCAAGCCCACATAGATATGTATTTTCATTTCTGTAATTCTCAAATGTTTGAAACAACTAAACAAAACAAATAAAAACCCAAAAACATAAAACGTAGAACTCAATAGCAAAAGCATTGACAGTGATGCCTGAAATACCCTTAAAATAGCCTTCAAACAGGAAGGAAACTATTGAAGAAAAACTATTTCAGACATTTGACCTTGCTGTGACCTTGATCCTGTTTGTATTACTTCCAAAATCTAATCAGTTCATCTGCAGGTTACAGTGATAATTCCATATACGGCTATGAACATTCAACTACTTCTTGTTGAGCTAAGTTAGCTACTTTTAGGACTTGTGTGAAAATCTGATGTTGTTTTAGGTCATATTTACGCAGATATATAGAAAACTCTCCTAAAGGTCAGCTAATCTTGCTTTTACAATTTATTTCCATTATAGTTATATTATACAAATGAATCCTTTCCCAACAAGGAAATTGTCTCTTTTTATCAAAGGATGAGACTCACAGAATACAGCCAGCACATGCTCCTCCATTACGCATGCAATATGTAACTGTACTGAGTATGGCAGAACTGTGCAGGTAGGATGGCTTACTGATATAGGTATTCATAGATTAGTTCTATATTCACATCAGTACCTGATCGAATTACACACGTCATCTTCCAGTGCATAGTAAAATGCCAATTCTTTTCAACACACACAGCAAAATTGCCAGTGTTAATTTAAACCCACAGTGTTGAATTTACACCCTACAGTGTTTATATAAGTCCAATGGACTCAAATGAACACTCTGGGTGTTAATGCAACACTAGGGATTTTACTGTGCACTTAGTACTGTTTGTCTTTTCTCTTTGCAACTGTATGCTGTAATGTACAGTATTGCACTATCCAGTGTCACCCACAAGATGGATTCTCTTTTGAGTCTGGTTCCTCTCAAGGTTCCCCCCCCCTCACTTAGAAGGAAGGGAGCTCTTCCTTGACACTGTCACCTTTGGCTTGCTCATTAGGGATCTATATCTACTTCTGGATGTCTGTAAAGCTGCTTTGTGATAATGTCTATTGTTAAAAATGCTACAAAAACAAAATACAATTTATTTGACTATTTCACAACTTTGTATGAATCTCTCAAATTACAGCAGCACGTCTATTAATCTCTAGAAAGTATATCAGGGTCGATATGAATAAAACTACTCAGACTAAAATTTTGGTCTTCAGGGCTAAAAAAAAGTCTTAGAAATCCTTAGGCCTAAGAATGGGACCAATGTACAAAATATTTTGTAAATGGTCAAGTATTTAGGAGTCATTTAAAGGTTTATTAGACTACTTAGTGACAGCTCTGAGAAAAGACATGCACCCACTAATTTCTGCACTAGTACTGATGCATTGAAGTCGACACAGTCGGCGTCAGACAGCATAATCTAATATGTGTATTGTGAACATGAACAAGTGCACATTTCAATTATAAAGTGTTTCAGTTCATAACCGATTACTTACTGTGAACGCATATGCTAACCACATAACCTACAGTATCACTAGCTTTAGCTGTTATACTTTCAGGAGTGATGGGGCCATCACTGATACACCAATAATAAGTCTGCCACAGTGACTAATCACAGAATGTATGTGTTTTATGTGTGAGTTTTAAAACAGCCAGTTCTTATATGTGGAAATAGTATACTAGTTTATTCATTTGTGGCTTCATGTGCTTTTTTAAAACGTTGTGATCTGCATCCTCTTTCCTCACACTCACAGATCACAAGATCCACTTCCTAACCAAATATGTGTTTCCAGCACCTGAGGCAAAATCAAAAGCTGCCTTCACTACTGGCTCTGTACTCTATGCTATTCAGGTTGTGCAATGCACCAGATACATTCCAAGGACTAATAGAGTGAGTTCTTCAGGGCATTTCTAAAGAAGAGTGCCTGGTATATCTGGATAATATATTGGTACATGATCCAAAGTTCCAAGCTGCACTCAATCCACTTCATGACACCGTCCTGTGGAGTGGCCACTAAGGACAGCTGCAGCAGAGAGAAACTGGCCAGTCTCATGCAATGTAAGATAACCAAGAGCCTTCCTGTGGTTAGCTTCTTGTTACAGGAAGTTAATTTGTGGTTATAGTTTAATCCTTCGACCAACTCACCACCAAATGAGAGGATTTGTCATTGGGGTCAAGAACAGCAACCTCTGATGCCTTTTCAGAATGCTCCATGTCAAACACTAATCCTGATGGCACTGTACTGCTTAACATAGGAACAATCATGTCCCAGGACACACCAGCCAAACAACAGCAAACAGTCCCTGGACATTTTGTGTACACATTGACCATGCATCTCTTTGGTGACTGTTATCCTTTTGAGAACCAGTAGGTCAGATCCAGGAGTTTCAGTTTGAGAACCAACATCATAAAGAAGTGGATCATTAGAATACTCATGGGCCATCACGTCAAGCTACCATAAGCCTAAGAGATGCACGGAACCTCTGGGAAAATGAATAAATTCATAGAGACCTCACTTAGAAGGAATTAATATTGTTAATTTAATTCAAAATGTTCCGATGTGTATGATACATATTATATGTCTCACGCACACCATGGACATTTCATCACCATACCACAAGAGGGCACCATCTCCCAAATTATAGAACTCTTTCTCATCGGTTACACTCATTTACTGTTTCGTACATATATAAAGAACACGGACATGTAGTCACACCGTGAAGTCTTACCATTTGAACTTTGTGTATGACCTGTCTTGTTTTTCTATTTTCTTGTCTGGGATTTCCCTGTATTCTGGTTACTCTGTGCTACGGCCCCTGCTGCCTGTATCACTGACCACGGCTTTGGATCTGTCTCTAGGTAGTGTTATATTGTGACTATTCTGTGTATGACAGTTTTATGTTCTTTGGATTGTGGACATTGTTCTTATTAGACCTCATATGGATCCTAATTATTCCTCTGAGTCCCGTTGAATACGATAAGAAATAAAAGCTTTTATCTTGAACCATGATCTTCAACTTTTACTGCCACAGTAAAATAGTTCTCTGCTGACAAAAGGTTGAATAACTCTGTTTACAAATTACATTTTGCCTGGAAACACAGTGTACTGTACATAATTCTATTATTATTATTATTATTATTGTTGTTGTTGTTGTTGTTGTTGTTGTTGCTGTTTTCTTTCTTTTCACTTTTTTTGGCCTGATAATTTTCAAACCCTATGAATGCTTCTGACAACAAATGTGTTTTTGTTAACAAACCTGTTAATGACTGATTCCTGTTTTTTTTTTTTTTTAAATAATGATTGTTATAATGATTAATTAATGATTAATAAAAAAAAGATTATATACATACATCGCACACAAGACCTGATTAAAAAAAAAATAATAATCTTACAGGCTACCATGTTAATAATGGCACAATGTTAGCAAAACAGCTGTAAATCAAGAAGACTTTGCGTGATTATCATTAAACATTTTTTGACCAAGTCAAGGCAGATTTCCGCCATTAGTGTTATAATTCTGAAAAAGCTACCAGCCTTTACACAACAGTTTATAAAGAATACCTTGTCCTTGTTCATTCATTACTAGACATGCGACGAACTATCTGACTTTAGCCACTAGATGACACTATTAACTAAACACCTCTGTGTATGGTCAGTCTCTACTGTACATACACCAAACTTTATACACTTGTCTTTAACAGAGTTTGGTAGATTTACAGCTGGCAGTAACGGTGTTACGTAATTCTGGAATTTATTTAACGTCTACTCATAACTCATAAATACAAAATGCACTGTTATGTTCTCTCCAAAATAACAATGGTCTAATGATGGAATTAACAGATTTTAACTGATAAAAATACTTCTTAAAACAAACAAAATCAAAAACATAAATATAAATATACAATATTTAATATGTCAATGTAAATACATAAACAGAGATGCTTATAAGTTATAAGTGAGGTGTTAAATAATTCATTTCGTTAAGTATGTATTACTTTAGAAAGCAATTTTTCAGTATGGGTAGTGTACAGTACTAATGCACAAGAACAATTATTAAAAAAAAAAAAAAAAAAAAAAAGCCCATTAAAACAAACAAACAAAAAAAGACTACCTGATAGTTGTGTTTTGTCAACTTTATCTGGAGAATCCTGTCCATGCAACATTTTACTATATGGCCTTCCACAGCTGTAAGAGAGCAGATTAGATACATAGGTGGATTATAATAATACACATCTTTTGGAGGAATAAAAGCAAATAGCAAATCAAGCCCATTTATTTATACAGCATATTGTGATCTATTAATAAATGATCGTTAATGCTTGCTAAGTACAACCCCAATTACAAAAAGGTTAGGACGCTGTGTAAAATGTAAATAAATGTAAATAAAAACAGAATGCAATGATTTGCAAAACCCATATGTTATTCACAGTAGAACACAGAAAACATATTAAATGTTTAAACTGCGGAAATGTACCATTGTAAGAAAAAATAAGGTAATTTTTCAATCTCATGGCCACAACACATCTCAAAAAAGTTGGGATGGGGGCAACAAAAAGCTGGAAAAGTAAGTGTTAGTAAAAAGAAACATCTGGAGGGACATTTTGCAACTAATTAGGTTAATTGGCAACAGGTCAGTAACATGATAAGGTATGAAAAGAATATCGTAGAGAGGCAGAGACTCTTAGAAGTAAAGATGGGATGGAATCTGGATGGAAGCATATGTTGCTCTAAAACCTGTATATACCTTTCAGCATTGATGGTACCTTTCCAGATGTGCAAGCAAACCATTCCATAGGCACTAATGAGACTCCGCCTCTCTAAGATACTCTTTTTATACCCAATCATGTTACTGACCTGTTCCCAATCAACCTTCAGCTGTTTCTTTTGCATACTGTTTTTATTTACATTTATTTACATTTTACACAGTGTTCCAACTTTTTTGGAATTGGGGTTGTAATATTTTACACTGAAACTTAGCTATATCCTTTCTGGATAACTGATCACATTCTTTTCTCCTGTGATATGTTGTACTCCTCTTATCTGCAACAAGCATTGCCACTGCTCATTAGGTCTGCTATGTAAATCAGCAGTGCTGACAGAACTGTCCCTTTGTACCCAAGATTCATTACAGGTCAAGGGCATTATAACACAGATACCTTTAAACAAGCACAGGCACACACAGGCAAAACACACACACACACACACACAAAAGAGAAAGAAAGAAAGAAAGAATGAAAGAAAGAAAGAAAGAAAGATTAGAGAGATGAATTTATTCACTTGTGCTTAACAGTGTGAAATATTTACATTAAATGATTATAAGACTGTTTGTTGGGATGCTTCCTATATTACATTTTTGATGTAATTACTGTATGTTAGATCATTTTCAGGAGATTTAGTAAATGAGGTAGGTCACGGTTTTGTCTCTCACTGGAGTGTCCTGGTGATATTACCTGCTACAGAGTAATGGGAGAGTCCAGTGTGAGGTTCTGGAACTGGGAGAGTTGCAGGTTAAGGCTCGGTGAGAAGTCACTGGTGAGAGGTAACAGCCCTGAAGGGCCCCAGAATCAGACAGGTCCATTGAGGGCACCTTATTGGTGGGGATGTTCACGGAGGTTCCCTGGACTGGAGGCGAGTGGCAAGGTGAGGCCATGGGTGAGTTGCTGAAGGGATGGTAACCTACTGATCAAATGAATACACTGTCTTAAATATATAACACACACACACACAGACACACACATACACACACACACACACACACACACACACACACGCAATAGTTACCTTGCCTGACTTTGTTGTAGAGGTAGTTGGGGGCTGAGTTGATGTGGGAGGCAGACATGGGCCTGCAATCAGAGACAGTGAGCAACACACAGGAGTTCCACAAATGACTGTTCGCCATATTACTAACTGAGGAAAACAAAATCCAGAGTGACAATCAGACACACATACACACAGTACCCAGTGTATTCACTGTTATAACAGACAAGTTGTAGTGGCACAAGACTACAAAATGCCAGTAAAACCCAAATCTCTGACTCCATGTTTTGCCTTCACACTAATTGTGGTATTATTGAACAGGGCTGAGGAAAGAAAGAAAGAATAGTCATATTTGATATTCTGTGCAATGAAATAAAACACAGACAAATAAAAGAAAAGAGAAAAAAAGAAAATAAAAAAAGAAGATTATAAAATATTATTTTTGTGCTGGTGTAACTTAGGGGCATAACTGCAGTGTGTTGCTAATTTGGTTGGGTGAAAACAGTGTCTTACTTAGTTACTATTTTTGTGGTCAGAAATGAATGCGTCTGTGTTGATCTGGGTGGAACAGTATAACAGCGGTTTGGCACTCAAAATCTGCCAGCACAGAACTCAAGTTCTGAAATTTTCTTTATGTTGGTGCGTCTGTTAGTGTAGATGCAAGGCCAAATGGTAATTTCTGACCTCAGACCATGTCCCAATTCTTTCAACCCACTTTTGTGCATGTAAAGTATTTATGTCACCACACAACATAAATAAACCACTTCAACCAGCTATATTTTATCCACAACAAATTAGAACAAACAACTTAGTAGTGGCTACTGCGCTGAGCTACCGGCACATGCTTGGTTTTATCGAAGGGAATGAGCGGAGCTGATTTGACTGGATATCACAGCAGCACAACTTAACTAACCCAACCCCTTTTGACAATAATGCTATTCTTGGTTATGAAAATGTTGAGCGTGTACACACATTGGCCCTTCAGCAGATTAGCAGATACACCATAGAATAGAAAAATGGCTTTCGACTTAGAGCATGTGTCTGGAGTTTGACTTTGGCACTTTTGAAATAAAACCTGCACTTGGATCCAATTTCTGGATCTAAATCTTAGTCACAACTGTTTAGGATGGTCTTCCTACAAATTGTAGAAGAGAACATCACCTTGCAGATTTCCTTATTTCCCTTAACTTGGCAACTTTAGCCTTCAATATAAACACTTTAGGATATGAGTCTCATCTGTAACATCAATTTGGTAGACATTCTTTTTTTAAAACATTGGAAATATTTTCCACCTTAGGTTTTGCCTTGTAGCCTTAGTAGTCCTTTATGATCAGTGTCAGGAGCAAAGGTAGCTGCAAGCAGAAGTCTTATATGATAGTAACATAGGGGAGAACAAGGCTGGAATTAATCTCAGGATGGGTTCATATCCTGACCAAAACAAGTCAAAATAGAAGTAAAGGTTGATTCAGTAGGAGATAAGGAGGGCAACATCAAATGAGATTGTCAGCAAAACTATATTCCATAATACACCAATGAGTAAGGTTAAGTGACTGAACATAATGGAAACACTCTTGATCAGACCTATAGAATGACAATTCCATGCCTTGGATTCCTCCAGGCAGTCAGTCAAACATCCCCACCTGGGAAATACAAGATGCCTGAATTTGCATGGTGCTTGAGAAAAGACACTTTGGATCATATCTGGGCAGAAAACATGAACTAAAACCACTGCAGAAGCCTTCTGTAAAGAAGTGAGAGACTTTCAGGTGAAGAGTATTGCATTTACCAGAGCAGGAGAGCACACCAAGCATGTGTTAGGGACATTGTGGCTTAAACTGTAATAAAAGGAGCTTTTACTTGTTTTATACAGTATATAAACAAGAAACAAGAGGCATATTAACAGTTAAGGCATCCCTTTTGCAGAAGACTGCAACAGGACATTTCATGTACCGTATATTCAACAGCTCCTACAGCCTGCACAGCTGTCAAAGGACTTTTGTCTGGAAACATCTTGTTTTATATTAAATGTTGTATAACATGAATTGCAGAGTAATGTTTATATCTGTACTGTAAATATTTTTGGCTCATATTGTCTCACTGTCAAAACTACACTGCCAGTGAGCCGCATTCTGCTAAATAACATATCTTACATTGTGAAGTGTACTTACCTGCTGGAGGGATTGTCATGAACGAGTTTGATGGTGGAACTGTGGTCTCGCCTGACAAGGCTTGGCTCAATGGTGGGAAGCCCTGTGGCAGAGGTGGTAGTTGTCCAGGAAGAGGAAATGCGCCGAAGAGGCCCAGAAGGCATACTCCGTCGCAAACGGTGCTGGAAGAGAAACAAGTTAGAATTATCCAGCAGCTGTTTGGCACATGTGACAAAGTTCTTAACTTCTGAACTGCTCCTGTTCCTCCAGGGATGTAGATGAATTGAAGGCTAAAATGTAATAAAAAACAAAAACAACGTATGTATATAT
>JANDJT010000092.1:2187585-2230512 GCA_024331685.1 Stegophilus panzeri | reverse complement strand
ATCACAGGATCTGCTAGAAAGTCTTGCAACTGTTGGTGTCAAAGTGCATGCTTCTACAAACAGAAAGAGATTGCACAAGTTTGACCTGCATGGGAGGCGTGCCAGGAAAAAGCTTTTGCAAGACTACAGCTACATATAGCACATACAATGAGCATATAGGCAAAGACCAGGCCTTTTGAAATAATGTGCTCTGGACAGATGGCCACAGTAACAGCAGACATGTTTGGCGCAGTCCAAAGACAGATTTTCATGAGAAGCACCTCATACCAACTGTGAAGCACGGTGGTGGAAATGTTATGCTTTGAGGTTGCTTTGCTGCCTCAGGGACTGGACAGCTTGTATTCATTGATTCAATGAATTCTGCATCAAATCAAAGAGTGCTTGAAGATAATGTGAGGCCGTCTGTCCAAAAGTTGAAGCTGAACCGAAAGTGGATCTTTCAACAGGAGAATGATCCTAAGCACACGAGCAAATCCACCAAGGAATGACTGAAAATGAAGAAATGGAGAGTTATGGAATGGCCTAGTCAAAGCCAAATATTTGAATCCCATTGAAATGTTGTGGGGGGATTTGAAACCGGCAGTACATGCCAGAAAACTCTCAAACATCTTGCAACTGAAAGAATATTGCATGGAAGATTGGTCAAAAATTCCAGCAAGCCGATGTCAGAGACTGGTGCACAATTATGCAAAACGCCTACAAGAAGTAATTTCTGCTAAAGGGGGCAATACTGGCTTCTGAGGCCAAGGATGTACTTACTTTTTCTGCAGAAGAAGATCACATCTATTGATATTTCTGTTGAATAAATGATTGAAAAAGCTCATTTTCCTTGTGGTTTTGTTCAACTATATCAGCTTCATTAATAGGCACTGTTTCAAAGAGGATCAAATGTTTGCTTGTCCAAATATGTCAAAAAAGCCAACAATTTCCATGGGGTGTACTTATTTTTTCACATGACTGTGAACTGTATAACCTTTATATAAGTTTTATAAAGTTTGCACTGTGTATACAGTCTGCATATCCAAAATGCAAAATTAGTTTGGTTGAGTGAAATGAGGGATGTTAGCCTGGTTTTAAACAGCTCTGTGGGTAATATACAATTACATTCATTTAATTATTAATGAATGGCTGATGTTTGTCTTATCTCTATTTTTTCCTGATGTTCTTGCTCAACTGCTATACCTCTATCAACCTGCAGGAGGAGGTGTCCTCATGAGAAGCATGAGTGATGTGGGTCTGAATCCTGCTGCAGCTGAAATGCAGGGCTATACTTTTCATCTATTCAATAGGAAAAAAAAATATGACACAATTGTTCCTTCCAGTTTTGATTAACTTTATTAAAAACAACAACATGGAATCACGCAGCATGTCTATTACATCTAAACGGCTATGAATGATGGCTCATCCTTTAATATTATATATATATATATATATATAATATTAAAGGATGAGTGTGTGTGTATATATACACACACACACACACACACACACACACACACACACACACACACACACACACATATCACCTGTGCAACATGTTTTACAGAGGTATAAACCTGAGCAATCAATCTGATTGAGGGATTGATAATTCTGGCTCTCAATTACTACAGAAGTCAGCAGCACAATCATGAAATTTGTATTCTGACCATAGTCTGGCACACTCTAAACTGATATGTGCTGGTTTCCTGGACTACAAATTTGAAATGATAATTTTAGAGGTATAAACTGACTTCTGAGTCAGTCTGATTGAATGATTTTATGATATTTTAGTGCAACAGTTTTTTTTTTTTGTTTTTTGTAATGCCACTTTTCAGTAAAACCACTTATTTTTCTACTATTAGCACATGGAGTGCATTTGTATAGGAACTCCGATATATTCAGAGTGGGGAAATTCATAACAGTAGTTGTATTCTCAACCCCAGGTTAGTATATGTTATGTTATTACAATTGAAATTAGTTTTAATTATTGCATATATTTTAGCAACTGCCATAAATTTTTATGAACATGGAAAATCTTCAGCCTGGCAAATATGCTACACGACACTGATGTGTCGTTGGTGCAAACTGCATGGCCACATAATGATAGTGCTGTTTTGACTTTAAAATTGTCCTCTAGTTTCTAATACTCTAGCCATCTGCCTAAAATACCTACAACGCTACAATGATTATTTAAATTAGGCCTACTGAAAACGAGCTGCAAACCGAATGCCTATTTTTTCTTTAGCCTAATTATAATATGTCCATATGTTAGTGTTGCTGCCAACACATGACATGAAAGCATTTTAACAATCATTACACCGTAATACAAAAGCACATTTACCAGCCAAAATCACCAAACTGTGGTGAAATTTACATTCTTAGAATTTTTAACATGGATGACAGACAGGCAGCAATAATGTGCTAGTGATGAAATATGCTAGCAGTATCACTAGGCACTAGGCACATTATCACTGCCTTAGCAACTTGAGAATTTCTGATAGAAATCCTAATATCTAAAACTGTAACAAAGTAATGAGGACAGATTCTGTTACTGGCTTCATATGCAAATATCTAACAAAAACTAAAACAGACCTTTGTCTGAAAGTAAAAATGCCTTTTACCATGATATAATGTGTACACTGTAGGACTGGGTGATATATAAAAATAATTATACTGATATATAAATTGCAGTAACTGATTACATCATGCACACCCCTACATACACCCATATGTATGTGTAAGACAGTTTACAGCAAGGATTGTCACAGTAACTTGCTTCTCACTGATCAATCTGGACTACTATAAAAAAAAAAAATCCTGCCACAAAAGCTGTGCCCCGATTTACTGTAACACACAATATATAAGTGCTTGTGGCTTAAAAACTACAAAAGCCCGAAGTCCACAGTCAGTTCACATCATCGCCCTCCCTACATGGAGTTCTGTGTTTTTTTGTTATTGAAGAAAATGCTCATTTTTTTCACAGCGACTGTGTCGTCATATCCGGTAAAGAATAGTTGCCACTTTGCACATTGTTTAGACACTGAAATGCATGAATAACAGCAAATCTGAACAGTCTTTCAATGATATATTCCAGGTTTAGAAAACAAGTCAGCAGCTAGCTACACTTTTCACACTTGGCAAGCTAGCAAGTTTGTTTATCTTGCTAATGAGCACAGCAGCAACAAACTAGCTAGCTAAAGTTAGAAACAATCTAAGGGCATAATGACTTATCTGGAGGAAGAACAGTGTTGTTGTCAAGGTCTGCAGCAGGAGCAGGTCCCAAAAAACAAACAAAACATTTTACCAGACAACAGATCAGTTGCATCTGTCCATTTGAATCAAAGGGTCGAGCCTCATGTTTACAGCCAGTGGTTTTCAAGTAGTCAGATTCTTTGAAATGCCAGCTACGGACATACTTACTGCCTCTTAAAATACTCACCTTAAGCTTAATTGTTGTTAGCTAGGCTGCACTTATGCTGAGCATATTATAAATACAGTAAGCTATTAAATAGAAAATCTTTGAATTATGACACTTGAAATTGCATTGCTTAAAGGTTTAGATGAAGACCTTAAAAGGTGGCAAACACTCAGAAGCCAATGAATATTACAAGCAATGAAACCTTTTGCAGGTGAGAGCAGAGCAAAAACAAAACCAGTCACATGGGACTACTGACTTCCATACAGCTGTCTTTTCTCACCCTTTCGCCTAGTCCTAGGAGAACATATGGTCGTAAACATTCTTTTTAAACTGCTGGCTCTCTCAAACCCATGCCGGACCACCCAGCATTGTATATCGACATCACTACGATCTCAGACCATAAATATGGCAGGCTACGTTGAAACGTTTGCTTCATGCTTGTGAAAAGGTGAATTGTTGGAGCTTCAGCACCATGTGTTTCCATGTGTGCCCATTTAAGACTCTTTAATCTAAACAACTCCAACACCTCCCTTCACTTCCATTGCTATTAAAATGTCAAGAAAAACATGGCAGTTCCTTCACGCTGGACAAGGGTAGACCTGAACTTAGCAAATAATGTATCACATTTATTCTTTCCCTAACAACATGACCCTTTACAAATTGAGTAAGGACAACGTGTTCAGTCGAACTGCTCTTAGTCTATTAAAAGACTTTGCCTCTTTTCTTTCACTCTTACTCACTCTATGCCTCACTAGTTTTCTCTCTCTCTCTCTCTCTCTCTCTCTCTCTCTCTCTCTCTCTCTCTCTCTCTCTCTCCTCCCTCCCCTTGCCCTTGTTTCTCTCTAGGCTGCTTTGAGGTGGTGAGTGAGAGGGGGCGTGAACGACAGCATCAACTCATGCAGCGTACATGCTCCTGCAGCAGGGCCTTGTAAGGAATAGAAGCTTTGGAGAGCCTGGATGAGAAGAGACTGCCAGTCACATTAGAGTCAAGTTTGACATCTAAGCGACTGTGGGGCAGGCGAGTGCAGTTTCTTCAGCTGCTCTGCCACTATGGATCTAAAGAAGGTCTTGACCTTATTAGTATAATAAAACCCACACACAGTGTTTTAATCAATCCAAAAACCAACAATCAGCAGTCTTACAAAACACTTCACATTTGCATGATCCATTATTTAAACAACTATACACTCACACCTTACGTATAAAGGAGCTATATTATAGCGTCGATTAACATCAGTAGGGTTTCTGTTCTGTGTTAATTTTGACTCCATTAAATTTTACTCTGATTAGTTTCGGTCAACAAAGGTAACATATTTGTGCCCATTTTTGTCAATTAGAACATGAATTTTTATCCTGTGTTGATTCACGTCTCACCAATCAACACAAGTAACTTGGGAAACATGCTCCTGAAAAAGTCTGCTTCATCTGTGCTATTTCATTTCTCAGGCTGCACAAAGGCAGCTCAAATGAATCATATTATTTTTGGAATGATCTAAAAGTAATCTGAGTGGCATCACAGGTGAAAAATTATAGAAATAAATAATTATTTAAATTTCTCAAAAGTATATTCATTCATGATATGTTTAAATGAAAAGCATTTTGAACTTTTCACGTTGCAGATTTTGTCTTGTTTTCATATTGCTAATTACTCACTTACCAGTCTAGTAGGAAGGGTGTACTTGAAAAGTCTTGAAAAGTCAGGACTTATGGTTGAAAGGTCACGTTTCTTTCAACTTACACATCCAGCTTTGAACGATACTATAAAATACAGTCGAAGAAACTGTAACTAGACTATGCAGGGGTTTCCAATGAAACCAACTTCAGGGATGACCTTTTCCACAGATACCCAAGGAATAAAACAGGATGGGGCGTGTTGTTATAGAAAAATAATCCATACCAGGGTGGTGTGATACACCAGACGTGAAGTAGAGCAGGCTGGTTTGTACTTGATGCTTGATACTGGCACTGTTCACACACTTGCATCCCTGTCCATAATCTTTCCAAGTTGAACTGTTAAATGTTGGGTGATTTCATGCACAGTGACGTTAAACAGGCTGACAAGCTATTTCTCTTTAAAACCTTACACCGTCGTCAAGACTGTTGTCATGAGCTGCATCTAAAAACTCCTTACATTCAAAAATATTTACTAATCTAGAAAATGCTGAACACTGGTACACAAAACAGACCTTTCAGTAGGTTTGAAGGCTGAAGGTTTGAGGTTGCTAAATCATCAAGACACATTTGACAGCAGTTCATGTTTCTAAATCCAGAATTTATCTAAATTTATGTAAATCTCAAATCTCAGTTTCTGGCATTGGTCCGTCCAAGACAGCACTGTGGCAAAGCGGCACTGCTCTCTCCTTAGAGAAGAAACAACTACAACCAGCACAGTGTGGTTTTGCTGATGATCATCTGCAGATTAACTGTAATAGGAAAGTGCTCAATAATGGTTTGATATGGGACACAGTACTAGTTGAGCACAGGTAGATGGACAGGGATGATTGTCTATTTTTAATGTTCAACTCCTATGCAACTCCTACAGTGTGTCCAGATAGACTTAAGTAGCATGTACACTCTTCATTTAAATGTGGCTTGTTTGATTGCGACTCTCAGTAACATTTCAAAATAGTACCACATAAAATCTGAATTCACAGTAAGTTATTTTTAATGTTAATTTGTAAAGCAAATGAATAAAACCAAAGAGGAGGTTGTGAGTTTTTCTCTCATGACCCCATTTGTAAATCAAGTGACACCATGTGGGGTCGTGACCTCTAGATTGAAAACCACTGTTTATCATGCTTTTTGATTATCGTACACAGCCAGTTATCTGCAGAGAACCCAAGCTACATGGATTGCTGACTAGCTAGCTAGCATCAAGGTAGCTGTGTGATCTCCTCCCTCTATTAAATGCTTTGGAACTAACATTTAAAAATCTTATCAAAGATTCCCTCTCTCTCCCACTAGAAGAATTGCAGACAATCTCTCTGAAAGACTGGAGTTTCTCTCTCTCTCTCTCTCTCTCTCTGAAGGATCTCAGATACTCTTTCTCCCCTTCTGTAGTATCACAGACACTCTCTCACTCTTTCTCTCACTCTCTCTCACTCCCTCTCTCCCTCTGAAGGATCACAGATGCTCTTTTTTCCCCAATGAAGCATTTCAGACTCCAAGGGATCAGTGTCTATCCCTGTTTCTGATGGATCTCCAGTCAGTCATCCTTCCTTTGCAGGGAAAAGGATACATAAGGGCCTCACTGTGGATTCCTTGAAATCCCTTCTGCAGCAGCTTCCCAAGAATTCCCAAGAAGCACTTAGATTGAAAACTTTAACACTAAATGAGATTTTCCCCCATTTGCAGTGTTGTATGACCCATTCATGACCCACATGACACCAGTAATATTAATTTTCTTAGCTTTTTGTAAAATGGGCCATTGTCTGCTATCTGAATATCTGCCTTCACTGTCATTATTTCCATTAAAAAAAGTTATCAATAACTTTGCTGTGATTTTAGATTTATTAAAGTTGATCCACATCTGTGCTGGCACAGCACAGGATAAGACAGGAAAAAGCACAGTATTAGACAGTAGAAGGGCATTACAGAAACTCAAAAAGGTTTTAACAGTATTGGAACAAGGAAAAGAATTTGTACTCCAGTGTCATACAGTGTGTGTACCACTTCATTTTGGATGAATAGTAAATACTTGGCTTGTGGACTAGGGGCCTGGCACGAATAAGTGGCAGTGAAGGAATCCTGCTGTTTGTTTCCATTGGAGAGATGGCCACTGGCAGCATTTCCCAAACCCCATAGCCACAACACAAGAAGCTAACACACTGATTTCCCTTAGTCTTGTGAGTATCAAATAAACTATATGCACTGGAATTCAGCATGGAACTACAAGTTAAGCGTATGAGGTATGATTACAACAGATGCAAAAAAAGACAAAAACAGTTTCTATCTATTTAAAACTATCTCCACTAAGTTTATTTTCCACTGTCACTGTTACCGGTCACTATTTTCAACTGATATACACAATTACTCAGACTAATCTAGGGCTGCTCTTGACCTATATTGGGCATACTACACATGTCTTTTGTGCTGCTGGGAATATCAAAGGGCCTCATGACTTATATCTTTCATAAATGGCCATAGGTCTATTTGGTCATGCATGTCAATATTAATTAGACAATTGGCCATGGAATTTCATGGACAATTTGGGGAAAATGTGTTAGAGCACACCTCACCTATAAATAACACCAATAATTGGATAAATTCACATATGTAATTACATATGCATTAAACATAGAAATTTGAGAATTTTTACATTACTTGCTCAGTTGTGCTCTGCCACCAGCTACGTACGGAGAAGAATGTACTGGATGGATAGACATTTTCCAACTAGTAACTACTATATTGAATTGTCACCCTGCAGCTCTCTGGTTTCCCACTAAAACAAAGCAGCGCTGAGCCTGGCCAATACCTGGCTGGGAGACCTCCTTGGTGAAAAACTAAGGTTGCTGCTGGATATGGTATTAGTGAGGCCAGCAGGGGGTGCTCACCCTGTGGTTTGTGTGGCTCCTAATACCACAGTATAGTGACAGGGACACTATACTGTAAAAAGAGTGCTGTCTTTTGGATGAGACATTAAACTGAGGTCCTGACTCTGTGGTCCTTGAAATAAATAAATTTGGATAAATTTCCCCATTGGCCCTTATCTATCATGGCCCCCTAATAATCTCCATTCCTGAATTGGATCTCTCCTCTCCACCAATAGCTGGTGTGTGGTGGGTGTTCTGGCACACTGTGTCTGCCGTCGCATCATCCAGGTGGATGCTACACACTGGTGGTGGTTGAGGAGATCCCTCCCATACAATGTAAAGCGCTTTGAGTGTCTACAAAAAAAGTGCTATATAAATCTAAGGAATTATTATTATTAGTAGTAGTAGTAGTAGTAGAATTATAGTTTAAAAAAACAAAAAACAAATCATGTTCAAAGAGACAATAAGACAAAAGGGCCCCACCAGCTGAGTACCACATGCTTTGCTCCCACTTCTGGTTACTCACTGAATAATGTGGACAGCACCTTATTTCATTTGGATTATCTCTATACAAAATGAAAGATTTTTCCATATGTGTAGTCAAATGTATTTTATGGTTATGCCATGTTTTACAACCAAATGACCACTAACCCGGGATGGATCTTACACCAAGTCTGAACCGCACGCGAGAGAGAGAGGGAGAGATAGAGAGAGAGAGAGAAAATAAATCATAGAGAAGGAAAGTGAGAGTCAGAAATGTGTGTATGTGTGTGTGTGTTTGAGAGAGAGACAGAGAGAGAGAGAGAATTCAGCAGTCAGGCTGATAGAATATGAAAAGGTTTTAACCATTAGCACATTAGTGACACAAATGCTGCATTTTGAACATGACTGATGTACAAAGAATAGTCAAAACAAGAAAAAAAAAAATATATATATATATATATATATAATTTTTTTATTTATTAAAATCTAATATGCTCACCAAAAAAATTATGATATGCTGTGTTCTTTAGCATTCTTGTGTTTTTTCCAAACACACTTAACAAAGAAACTTGTAATAAAAACTGCACAAGCCACATACTACAACTCGACACAAAAGCAACCCAGTGTGCAGTTTTCCACCGTACCTCAAAACAGCTGAAACTGGGTTAATTTTTCAGGGCCATATCTAAGCATATTTAGCATAATAGTGCCTAAATGATGCTTGCTAAAATATAAAATAAGAGATCTTAACTCACAGACTAATCACCTCAAGATTGAGCTGAGTCATAGTACAAAATAGGCCTCAGATGATTAGAGGTAACAGTGTACATCGAAACATAAATCAGGGTGAATAATGGCTGTATACTTTTCCAGGGCCACACAGAGTTCTGCCAATGAGGTGAATGAGTGGTGTTTTTTCCACTCTTCTTAGTGAGGGTGACATCAGTGCCAGGCTAAGTGGGAGCTCTGGCCAGGATGTGATTGGGTTATAGAGCTTTAATGGCCTGGCCTGTGGAGAGGCTACATTAACCCCACATGCTGCAATCCACACAGCCACAGGGCTTATTATATCCCCTGCACTAATAAGAGCGGGTCTGGTGTCCCAAAGCAGCATAATAGAGAACACCAGAAATCCAAGCAGAGCTGTGTTCATACATAGATAACAGCATGCATGCACATATATTCAGTAAATGTTAAATATAGCTTACATTGATATCCGTATTTAAACTACAATACAGTAACTGTAACTAATGTACATTCTCAAAAATACAGTCATTCAAATGTGATCACCATCTGAGAGTAAGACATATGTATTAAAAATAATTTGCTATGGATACAGTTATAATATATTATAATGACAACCATGATGACTAAGTGATTCTAAATAGCTTTTTCAGTCACCTCAAGAAATTAAAGATATATGTTTCTCAACACAGTCGTTTGCTCTCATCTTACGCCTAACATACTTGTATCAGAATACACATCATACAGTATTCTTGATTGTTTGGTACAGATGTGTTGGGAGCTGAGAGTAAGAGAAAATGTGGACCTTCTGAAGTCTCTGAAAAGTTGGTTGAGAAGCACTGTCATAGATAATATTAAAATAAAGTAACACATTTCATAGTAATTAATATGATATCAGAAAATACTGAAATGCAACTGATCTATGAATAAAGGAATAGACACCAATTTGTGTTTAAGGGCAGAGGGAACACTTTGAGGCATATAATAAGTGCCAGCTGTGCTTTATCCAAATCCTGCTGAAAATCATGCAGTTTACCCTCTCATGAGGGCTGCTCCAATCCATAGTTCTGAATATATTGGTTTCCCTATGGATTCAGTTTAATAATTAAAGCTGATGTTAGTAAAGAAGTTATCAAATAAAAAAATAATAAATAAATAAATAAATTGAGATGGCTTAGCTATCCTCAAGCATCTGTGCAGAAATTGTGTCCTGCGAGAATTCATCTGCCTGACTGCTGTCTGGTGTAACCATGGAGACATGAAAAGGTAATGACACAGTTGAGCACTCCTTCCATGCGCTTATTGCTAAGCACATTAATGTTGCATTATTTACTGGATTTATTTCATTTAATTTCTGTCTATCAAATTTAGTGGGCAGTATTGGCTATAATGGTTGGTTTATGGAAAATCTGAACAATATAATCCTATTTACAGGAACGTCAGAGCTTCCATCAGCCAACTTTATAGGTGATTGACTACCTCTGTACTACTGTGAATTAAGGATTGTTTGATCCCAATACTTATTAACTCACGTATGGCCTTGATACTTTGGGAAATACACATTATATGCTGAGAATGGCTAATAAAGGGATTACTTTGGTACGCTGCTATAAAACAATGATAAACGTTAAAAATAAAACTGCATGTCAAAAATAAAACGTAAGTGAATAAATAATTTTGTTAGGTACAGGGTTAGGTTTCATGGGCCATATTCAGAGTTACGTGTGTGCAGTGAGGATTTAATTCCAAAATTGCACACGTCAGTATTTATACCTCAAACATAAACTACGGAGTTGCATAGGAGTAACACGTGAGATGTGTCTCAATTCTGGCCATTGACTGAAGAGCATTTTTATTGTGCAATATCAGCTCGAGTGAGGAGCAGTATTAAGTCCAACACCAATGCCTGGCAGCTTGATCTAAACATGACTGCATGAAAACTGAAATTTTATGGATAAAAAATAGGAACAACACTTAAAGTGTTGTCATGTTGTGAGACGTAGGGGAGTAGAATACGGAAGCAGGTGCAGCTAAAGCCGTATTTATTTAAGGGCAGGCAGGCAAATCCAAATCGTAATCCAAAAAACTGAAACTCTGGGGCTGAGGTCACCACATTGACCTCTGGCTGATGCTCTGGAGCTGAGACCTCCTCATGGGTCTCAGGCTGCAACTCTGGGGTTGAGGTCACCACGTTGACCTCTGGTTGGAGCTCAGGTTCTGAGACCTCCTCGTGTGTCTCAAGCTGGAGCTCTGAGGTCGCCACGTTGACCTCTGGTTGGAGCTCAGCCTGTGAGACTGCCTTGTGGGTCTCAAACTGGAGCTCTGAAGTCACCACGTTAACCTCTGGTTGGAGCTCAGGTGCTGAGACCTCCTCGTGGGTCTCAAGCTGGAGCTTTGAGGTCGCCACGTTGACCTCTGGTTGGAGCTCAGCCTGTGAGACCGCCTCGTGGGTCTCAAGCTGGAGCTCTGAGGTCGCTACGTTGACCTTGGGCTGTAGTTCTGCAGGGGCTTTCTTGTGTAGATGCTTGTGCTTATGTCAGCTGGTCTTGAAGCATTCTTTGGAGCAGAAAAGTGCTTCCTGGAGACATAGCTTCTTGCATGTGGGGCATTGTAGCTGAGTCTCTTTCCCGCAGCCCCCAGTCATGCATCTCAGAGGAACCTCCCCCACATTGGCAGGAACCTGAAGCGGAGCTGTGGAGGCTGCCCTGTCAATCCCCTCATAATAGATGTGGAATGGCAGGTCAGCCTGGGGCATCCCATTGACTCTCCACCCCAGTAAATCCAGGCCGTGTAGCTGCCCTGGCTGTGTGAACTCCTCCAGAAAAAGTTCTGCAAACTGAGTGACATCATTGAGGGCGGTGGACCCTGTACGTACCAGCTGCTCCGCCCAGTCACGGGCCGGGCTGCAAAACCGGGACACTAAGAATCCAAGCCACTGTTTCTTCTCAGGCTTGGGATATGCCAGGCTACAGAAGTACACTTGGCAGTGGCACAGGAATATCATCGGGTAGCTTTCTAACCCATACGTCTCAGGTGGGAGTTCGGCGGCAGTCCTCTGGGGAAACTGCACTGATAAGAAACGTGGCCAGTAATCCGTACATTTACTGTCCTGAGGCTCTCTGGTTGCTTTCATGGTTTGCGTAGCGTGACGTCTCCCCCGTCTTCCTGCTGCATCCATGTTAGGCGGAGTATTCTGTCACGCAGCGAGACGTAGGGGAGTAGAATACGGAAGCAGGTGCAGGTAAAGACGTATTTATTTAAGGGCAGGCAAGCAAATCCATATCGTAATCCAAAAAACGTAGTCAAGACAGGCAAAGGGTCAGGCGATCGGCAAACAGGCATAAACTGGGCTAAGCGGAAATCACAACGAGGAAACGAGAAACAAGGTCATACACATGGAACATGAAACATGAAACTAAGACTGGGAGCGGACAACACCAGCGTGGTCTAAGTAAACTAATCCAACGGTAAACTAACTAAATCAATCTAACTATATTAACTATACTATATCTAATACTCCGTGTGTAATGGGAAGCGAGCGGTATATATCCCGAACGTAATCAGCGTTAAGTGTTGGCAGCTGAAAACAATGAAACCACACCCTCGAACAACAACCAATGACAAAACAGGGAGGAGACAGAACAGAAACAAAACAAACGCACGTGTCCACAGTAAACAATGTCACGGTTATCAACATCCGAAGAGCATGCGCTCGGTGAGTACTCATGCATGTAGGTTGTGCATGCGCGCACCCTCCGGCTCTCCGAGCGCGCTGCCAGAAGGGGAGATTGTGACAAGTGTGCCGTTAGCATAGTAGATGTATGCTTGATCAGATTATCCTTCACACTGCCTGCATGTTTGTTGGAGTTTTTTTTTTGGGTTTGTTTTTTTTACAGGAGAGCGCATCAAATTAACACCAAATTAATTAATTGTGCAAATCTAAACAAATTAAAATCTTGATAAAATGATTATGTCTTGCAAACACATTATAGTTTCATGAACTCGATTTAGTATCTCGTGGGTTCATTAAGCTTTTTGAATGCAGTAACTTTTGGAGCATTATAGCTGTAAAAAAAAAAAAAAAAAATCAAATCATGTGCTAAATTTATAAGCATCCAAATAATGACAGTGGAGTGTTAATTGTTTTCAACTCTATCAGACACAGTGGCCAGTTTCTCAACAGTGCACTTCTGTAGGCTGAATATTTTAGTTGGCGGTTGACACTGAAATGTTTAATGATGCAAGCAACGCTGCACTTGATTCACTTTTACCAGAACCACACGCAACCATACCCATGTGACTGCTGTGACATGGACACCATCGTGACATTTCACATAGATATAACAAGATAAAGCTTTGGCAGTCAACAATAGGTAGTAAACATTATAGTAGATTGTGGCATAGCAAGAAGATAAATAAATAGCTGTGGTTTAAGTTATGTAACAGTGAGTACTGAAATATAATAATAATAATAATAATAATAATAATAATTCTACAGTCTTGTACTACAGTCTTCTGAGCAGGGTGAAGACTGTAAACATCTAAACATCTTTGTTGAGCTAAACGTGAAATTATGTGGGGTTTTTTTTTTTTTTTTGGTTTACCAGGCTACACTGAGTATGCATTTCTGTGGATATGTAGCTCAACATTCCATGGCTTTGTGCCTGTTCACAAACCTCTTTTTGCTTAAGTTACTCATGTTGCTTTTGGCTCCCATAGTATCGGGCCGATTCAAATGGCCTGCATCATTGCTCTCATAAATACTCTGTAATCTGTAATGTAATAAATAAATACTCTGTAATCTGTAATGTAATAAATAAATACTCTGTAATCTGTAATGTAATCTGTACTGTCTGCTAATTTATACATATATAAGAAGTAAATATTTGTTCAAATACATCAGGAAAACTGATATATCCTCCTGAGACCCCGCCCATTGACTTGTGTCCTCTGTAGTAGACATTTTGTTTTCATGCATTTCCTTTGATTTTTTTTTTTGAGCTACTCTAGCAATTCCTGCTGTACTGTAGAGAGGACATCCTGGGCTTTCTAGTGATATGCTGGTGCATGTGATAGGTTGGGATGCTAGGAACAACTTCTTACACTGAATCCAAAATGGCTGGCATAGGAACAAGCACATTTTATGGAAAGAAGAGAGATAATTAAATTATTGTTTTTTAATTTTTTTTTTTTTTTTTTACTATTATTATCATATATATTCTTGTTTATTAAAGTGTCAGGAATAATACATTTCGTTCTGAAAGCAATTAAATTGTATGTATTTCAAAATATTAGCCTTTTTATGAATGTCAATTACAGTGGACACCAGGACCATCTTAATGTACTTAATGACGCCATGTTGTAGGAGACAGAAGTGAAGCAGAGAGGATTCTTTATAAGATTGTTGAGGGAGATTCAGACTTAGACCTGTCAGCTGATGTGAGAGATGAGGATGAATTTGAACCTGATATACAAGAAGATGGTGCAGAAGAGGAAGAAAATGCAGGAGACTCAGATGAGCAGACAGATACAGACAGAGAGACAGAAAGGGATGAGCAGGAAAGACGTCACCCTCTGTGGACCAGGAGTAACACATATGAATTATTTAGTTCCAGGATAATTTATTCAGTTCTAGTAGTCAGCCACTATTAATATTGTTGTGAACTGTTCAATACACACACTATTCACTACAACCAGTGATAAATCATCAGTGATAAATATAATTTATCAGTGAGTCTTGAATATTATCCACATTGTATCATGAAATATACAAATTGGCTAAAGAATGCAAAGTTTGTACTTATGAATGTGGTCAAAAGAAGACCATATCACATCCATAACAATGGAATTCAACTAGATTTGTGTGAGGTTTAATTATTATTCCTATAACCTTTAATTTCTTGGTGTTTTTCCTCCCCTTCATAATAGATTCAAACCTGTGCTACCTGGGCTTCCTGACTATAAAGATGACCCTACTACCCGTGCAGACTGGAGTCCAATTCAGTACTTTTCCCAGTACATTGACAACAATATTTTCGAAAATATGGCAGCATTTACAAATCAAAGAGAGCTACAAACTAGAGGAGTGTTTCTAAATACTACTCCACAAGAAATGAAGATCTTCTTTGGCATTTCAGTCCACATGGCCTGCCTAGGCTATCCCAGAATTAAAATGTTTTGCCAAAAAGACAAAAGTGCCAGTTATAAGCAGCAAAATGAGAAAGGATAGGTTTTTCAAGCTGAGAAGCTCACTCAAGATTGTTGATGACCTGGCAATAACAGAGGAAACAAAGAAGGCATACATTCTTTGGAAAGCCAGGCCATTACTTGACTGCATGAGGCAAGGCTGTCTCAGCCTCCTAAAGTCAGAGAAGGTCTGCATTGATGAGCAAATCATCCCTTTCACAGACTGTTGTCCAGTCAGGCAATATGTTCCAGGCAAGCAAAAACCCTACTGGCCTAAAGGTTTTTGTCCTTGCTTCTCCAAATGGTCTGATGCTGGATTTTGAAGTGTACCAAGGGAAGAATACATTCAATAGTCAAAGACTGGGAGTTGGACCAGCAGCAGTCCTATGCATGGTTGAGTCTGTTCCCAGAGGAAGTCACCTATTTTTGTGACCGCTACTTCACAACAATCGAGCTTATTGATGCATTGCTGGCAAAGGGCTTTCCAATTACAGGAACCATAATGAAGAACCGAGTCCCAAAGCTGTGCCAACTGCCAAGAGACAAGGTGTCGCAAAAAGAGGGGAGAGGAGCATCAGTGTCTGTGGTCAGAAAGAGTCCTGAGCTGGCAATCACAAAATAGTATGACAACAAACCAGTGCTAATGGCTTCAACAGTTCATGGGAAAGATCCTGAAGATGTCTGCAACAGATGGTTCAAAAAAGAAAAAGTCTATGTTCCCGTCAGAAGACCAGGAGTGATCAGGCAGTATAATGACAACATGGGTGGCGTGAACCTGTGTGACCGCAAGCTGAGCTTTCATCGCATGTCAAATAGGACCAAGAAATGGACATTGCGTGTAATTACTCACTTTTTTGATGTTTCCATCACAGACTCCTGGATACAATACAAGTCTGACAGCAAAGCACTTAAAGGACCAGCGAAGAACACCAAACATTACCTGGACTTCAAACTGCACCTGGCTGAAGAGTTGTTGGATAATCCAGAACTTGATGACAACAGTGAAAACAGTGAAAAAGTGTATGAGCCACCAACTAAAATGAGGATCCCACAACCAGAACCATCTGTGCGCAGACTAGGAGCCACGCACATGCCAGAGACGGTAGATATCAATCACGCAGAAAGATGCAGAAATAAGGGCTGCAAAAGCAAGACATACACGAGGTGTACCAAATGCAAGATGTTTCTCTGCATTACCAAAAAGAGAAACTGCTTCTGAATTTTTGTCTCCTTCATGCACTCTATTTTCGAAGAACGTGATTTACTGTACTGATTTTTATACACAGTTGCTTACAATATGGATTTATCTGAATAGTTCAATTTGAGCTTTTTTTTTTTTATACATGACATATATTTAGGTTGTGTATGCCAAATCAAATTCCTTCACTAGAACACGTACCGGGTATGCTTCTCATTTTAATATTTACATGTATAACCATGCAGTTACAAATTAAACAACAAACATCATACATCATAACACTTTAATGTCTTTCACATTTGATAACACTGTTGTGAACTTGACCCTCTTTGGATCACTTCCAAAATCTAATCAGTTAATCTGGTGGTTACAATGATAATTCCATATAAATCCTACAATCATGTAACCACTTTTTCTTGAATGATACCAGATGGACAACCCAAAAACATAATGCCTCCACCACCTAGTGACTTAGGCATGCTTTAATGGGTACATTTTGTAAGCTACGCTATATGTCCACAAGAACATCAACAACTGACCATCACACCCATATGAAGTTCTTCCTCAAACTAATTCCAGAAAGTCTGAAAGCACAATTGTATAGAATGTCTTTGTACACTGTAGCATTACAATTTAGCTCCACTGGAACTAAGAGGCCCAAACCTGTTCCAGCATAACAATGTCCCTGTGCCCAAAGCGAGCTCCATGAAGACATGGTGTGTTAAGGTTGGAAGAAGGTGGAAGAACTCGAGTGTCCTACACAGAGCCCTGACCTCAACCCCACTGAGCACCTTTGGGATGAACTGGAACTGGAGCATCCTCAGCCAACATCAGTGCCTGACCTCAACCTCACTAATGCTATTGAGGAAATCTAGTGGAAAACCTTCCCAGAAGAGTGGAGCTTATTATTAACAGCAAAGAGGGAATCAATCTGTAGTGGGATGTTCAACAAACACATATAGGTGTGATGGTCAGGTGTCCACATAAATTTGCCCATATAGTCTATAATTGTATGTTTAGTTACAGCATGTTATTATTTTGTCTACTGGAGTAAACATTTCTATATGGATTTCTATGTGTTTTCTATTATATTCATATGTCAGTCTCCCACATTAATGTGTTTTTGTGGAAGGCATTGTGACAGACATAAGTCATCAAAGTTATACAGTAACATATTATAGTAAATAATAAAACTTTTTTTTTTTTTAAACAAACAGTGCACATTCACAAATACAGATCTATCCCTATACATATGTAAATGTGGGGAAAATGTCCCCATGTTTCTGTAGTGTAATCAAATGCACACAAATATTGATCTGGTCTCTAGATCCACTCCCCTGAACTGTAAGCCAGTTTTAAAGAATACAAATTTTAGTTGCACTGACTCAGTATGTGGTTCGAGTTCAGTCACATTGTGAAACACCACAGTTCTCAAGCAGCTGTTGTAGCCTTTTGTACTAAGCTTACATAAATATGTATAAAGTACTGGGGGGCTGTTTTAAGCCAAAACCCTGGTCGCCTCTATCACAAAGTTAAGATTTGGCCTTAGAGGATTTTAAACAAATATGTACATGAAACTCAGCACAGAAATGGTTCCAAGAACCCAAAAATCTGTGTTTGTCATGGCCATCTCAGCCACCAGATTTGTAGCCTATTTAAATCCTAAGGTCCACAATCGTAATTGAAGAAGACAGTCCACACGCACAAACCTAAGAATACAAAGAAGCTTGAAGTATTCTGCACGAAGGAGTTGAAGTTTATTAGAAATCACAGAAAGATGCTCAGTGCTGTTATTATCACCAAAGAGTGATTGTGCAAATATTTATTTATGAAATATTGCATTAAATCTCTCTGGCCCGCTGGATATAGCAAAGTGTTTGAGCAAATTACTGACATGGGTGATAATAGAAGTTTGGCTCAGGGTTACTTTATACAAGTGCATCGGTGAGGAAATGCTTCTTCAAGTACAATTGGTGGTGCCTTTTTTTTGTTTTTAATTGGTAATACAAAATCACTCATTATAATACAGGCCATATAGGAGCTGAGAAGACCTATGACCATGTTTTGTGCCATTATTGACCCAGTTTTTAAAAAAACAAAATTAAGACTTGCCTCAGACCTCAGAATTTGTCAGTTTATGTGGATAGGTTCAGCCAATAAACAATAAGCTGGATATTTGGCAAAACTGTACTGCTCCCAGGGAGAAATGAAACGTTTGTTCAATCATCATGATGAACCTCATACTTTTAGCCCTGGAGAATACGTTTTGGTTATTTTGCCAATGGTAAATTCTGTAATGTAAATTTGTTTAAGCCATATTATAAGCCTGAGTCCATGGCATTGCAAGTTTGGTTAAGTTGGGGGTGCTAACCCACTGCGTAATCCCATTTAAAACTTCTCTGGAGGAGGAGATAAGAGAGCCTGATTTAAAAAAAAAAAATTATGAGCAAAAATGTGTCAACCAATTGGTTAATGTAGTGAAATTCTCATCTCTGTGCTAACCAGAGAGGCAGTGGGTGTTATGGATGTTCCTTTGGAAATGGGATGCACCGGCAAACAGATTTCTCTGCAGCCTACTTGCTCCCCCCCACATCTCCCTCTCTCTTTCCCTCTCTCTTCCAACTGAGGTCATTTTTTTTGGAGTCCAAATGTTGATGGAGGTTTTGAGCAAATCTCTCTTCGCTTAACTTGCTATTGTTCTGGTCGCCTTGGATTCCTTTGCTCAAAGTTATAGCAGTTTGATGCACACATATACAATAATTCTGGCTGTGAACTCCCCACATTGTTTCGTTTCTTTGTTCATGAACTGGTTGAAAGTCATATAGCACCACCATATTTTTATATTCAAAATTGCATGTGCGATTCGTTTTATTTATCATTTTTACTCTTTTTCTATGAATGATTCCAATAGTAATGGAGCTGACTGTATGTATCAGTGGTTCACTCTATAAATTTATACCTTCTGTTCTTGTACCGTCACTGTATTTTCTGGCCTCCAGTTTTCTGGGCTTTCAGTTCTTGATGATTAGAGGTTTACATTTTCAGTGTTGTCTTTATTTCTGCTGTTGAAGTCTCTGATAAACAGTAGATTATTCGTGCAACTTGGTTGACAGTGATTTCAGCAACATCCACTGTTTTCAAAAACTCAGCATGCCGTTAGTTTTTCTTTTTTTTCTTTTTTTTTTTTTAGGTATAATCCTACACACTTGGTGATGTCAGTTTACTTTGTGCAATATATATAAGTACAATTTTACTTTTTTTTTTATTTGTAAATAGTAGGTGTTTAAGTCTTAGGCTTAAATTATGTAGCATGCTCACCATACAAGTTACTTAACTGTTACTGTAGAAACAAGAACATATTACAATGAGTACGTTATTATAATCCTTGTAGCCAGCACTATTGTCAGAGCCATACTGTTATAGAAAGAGAAGGAGGGAATGCAAAAAGAATAAGAAGACGAAATCACAGACGTGAATTTCCTGGAGTGAGAGGAGAACCTAGTTATTCTTTTCTTCTGAACAAAATCGCATCAACAACTGCTTAGGGCTGAATGAACACAGCTTAGACAGAACAGGGCCAATCTGACGTTAAAACACTTAATGAGATTTAGGGCTCCATTTTTGTGCAGGCACAAGAGCAATTTACTGGTGCAACAACAGTATGTGTCTAATTTGCCTGGGTGTAAGCTTTTTTTTTCCTGGTTCTTGCTCTTCTATTGTCATGGTCAAGCATGAACAGTAGCACTGATGCTACTGTGGGTGAAGCAGCACAACAGGGGGCAGACAAAATTCAGCAGTATTGGGGGAACAACTCTGGTCCAAAATTGTGCAAACAACATTAAAGCTGCCCTGGACATCATTTAGCCCAGATGCAAGGCTAAAAAATAAAGTAACAAAACTAAACAAAATAAAAAACTCAGTCGTAGCTACTAAAAGTGAATCGGACAGTTGATTAAATTAAATACCAGGTTTATTGCTATTATAGAGAAAAGAATACTATGTCCTAGAGTGCTTGCACATAAGTAAAGGGCACCCAAGACAGAAAATGCATTTGATGAAAGTTTTGTCAGATGGTTATTGCTACCACTTAAATATATCAACATCTGTAAGTGAAATCTAATTTTGGTTTTTAAAGATTATTTTTCCTGTTGTCACACCCCTGTGTTTAAAGGCCATGTGCTGTTCTGGCCACTGTTCACCCTAACATTATCCAGCAGAATCTATATAGAGAAGTCCATTTCAGAAGTTAAATACTTAACAGACAAAATGGTCGAGTCTATTAATTCCTGGGGGCTGATCACAACAACAGCTAGTTGTGTTTGCACTCTCAACAAACCTTAATGGCAGACTTAGGCTGTTATCTGTATAACACAGAAACGACCCCCCCCCCGGAACACAATAACACTGTTTTCAGTTTGCTTACTGTCCGCAACTATGAACACCAAAATAGAAAGAATATATCGGCCATGCCCACACATGCCAATGCAGTCATTTTGCGCCTTACTTACTTACTTTAAGCATTTGTGTTAGGACCATGGAAATTTGACTGATAAATATGTCAATGAATTCTAAGCCAATGAATCAGTTTGCTTATGTGACAAGATTATCTGCTGCACAAGCTCCCATGTTCGTATGAAATGTCAGCTGTTCAGTTACAAAAGAGGCATGAACCAGGGAAATGGAGGTGGGGCAAACAGTGGGGGATGGAGTCAGCCCCCAGCATATTTTTAAATGGAACACAAAGCCCACAGCTGGAAACACTGCATGCTTCTGCTGGATTTCTCATGAGAGAAATTTCACAGAGAGGTTGTAGCTCTCCATTAGTTACAAATATGACGTCATCAACGTAACTAAGTACTGTTGAACATTCGACTACTTTAAACACAAATGAGGAACAAAACAAAAAGCAAAAGTGAGCAACGAAGAAAAGAGTTCTATTATAATAAAGTTCTATTTTTGCTATAATCAAACTGTATGCACATAATCAATAAATATATCATTACATGTGACAACGATGTCTTGGATGTCTTAGAATCTCATTGACAACATGACAAAAAAAAATCTCAAATGCAAATATATCGATGGGTTGAAGACAAGAATGTTTGCTTAAAAATGCATAATAAGATATAATACATACACTATATGGCCAAAGGTTTGTGGACAACTGACCATCACACTGGCCATATATGTGCTTGTTGAAGATCCCATTCCAGATGTAGTCCCCTTTGCTATTTTAATAACCTCCACTCGTCTGAGAAAGCTGTCCACTAGATTTTGGAGCATGGCTGTGCTTTGGAGCATGGCTGTCCATTCTGCCACAAGAGCATTAGTGAGGGCAGGCACTGATGTTGAGCGAGGTGTTCAGTGAGGTTGGGGTCAGGGCTCAGTGCAGGCTGTGTATCTTGGAGATATACAGTCATGTGAAAAAGTACACCACATTGAAATGGTTTTATTTATTTATTTATTTATTATATATTTCGACAAACAAACATTTGATCCTCTTTGAAACACTGCCTTTTAGTAAAGGTAATACACTCTTTCAAAGTATACATAAAATTGACATTTTGTAGTAATTTTTACAGTTTAAATGAACAAAACACGGATCAGTCACATGGAAAAAGTAAGTACACCCCTACATTTATCACACCTTCAAATCCATAAAATTAGAATCAGGTGTTGAAAATTGGGTGCCAGTGATTAGAACCTGCTTAGGGAGTTAGTCTTATTTATACCCCTCTCATATCTAGTGTCTGGTGTTCCCTTTGTTATTGAGGTGTGTGGTGTCATCATGCCAAGCTCTTAAGAGTTCTTTAATGTCATGTAATATCAGAGAAGGAACTCTGGACTACAGTTCCCAGTTCCCGCTCTGCCTCCATGCTGACGTTGCTCCTTTTCTTTGCTTCGTGCCATATGTCGCTCCCCTTTCCTGCTCCATGGAGGACTGGCCTTGCTGAGAACTTCGCTCCTCCCTCGGACCTCGCGGAGAGCATCACTACCCCCTCTAGCTTCATGGGGAACGTCGCTTCCACCTCAGGCTCCGCCCTGAGCTTCATTCCTCTCACTGGCTGTGCAGTAGCCATTGCTCCGCATTCAAGCCAGGCCATCTCTCTGTGGTGCACAAGAGACCGCTCCACACCTGAACCTCAGAGAGCACGCACAGTTCCTGTCTGAGGTCGATGTTATGGCCAACCAAGTTCTGCTCACACTAGAGTCTGCTGACACGGCTGGCCAAGTTCTACCTTCCTGTTCCACTGAGGACGTCGCTCTGCCTTCCTGTTCCGCTGAGAATGCCTTCTTGCCCTGCTGAAGCTGATGACCCAGTTTCCCACGCCTGGGTGCTGTCTAGCGACACCAGCAAGCATGTCCCAACGTCATGCCTGCCCCTCAGCTCCTTGAGGAGCCTGCTATCTGAACCTGCTATCTGCTATCTGAAAATGCCTGCCTTGGGGCCTAAGGGGCTGTGAAGACATTGTGCCAAGAGGGCCACACTCAAAATTTTTTGAAAACACCAGAGTGTTTTCTGGTGCTCCAGGATTAGTGCCTTTTTTTGGGGGGGGGGGGGTTCTGTCATGTGATATCAGAGAAGGAACTCTGTACTACAATTTCCCAGCAGCCACTACACCTCACTGCATCATGATCACATGACCACCTGCACCTGAATCACGTCATGTTAATGTAACGAGCAACTATGTGTATATAGGCACAGTTTGCACTGCACTCCTTGTCTTACGTTTGTCTTTCTCTGCTATAATTTCTGTCCTAGAGTTCATGTCTTTGTTTCATATTTTTTCTTTGCCTTAGTGTTTTGCCACGTGTTCATCACTTCTTTTGTGTTTGTTTTCATTGTTATTAAACGCTTTATCTGCACTTGCATCCGTCTCCGCCTCCAATCGTGACATTTAAGGCATTCACAAAAAAGGTTGTGGATACCTATGAGTCTGGCAAGCGATTTTAAAAGATCTCCAAATTATTTGAAATACATAATTCCACTGTAAGGAAAATCATCTACAAGTGGTGCAGATTTTAAATGACTTCCATTTTGTCCAGGACTGGCCGTTCCAGCAAATACAGCCCAAGAGCAGACTATCTGATGCAAAAAGAAGTCTCCAAGAACTCCAAAATTTCATCACAGGATCTGCTAGTAAGTCTTGTAACTGTTGGTGTCAAAGTGCATGCTTCTTCAATCAGAAAGAGATTGCACAAATTTTACCTGTATGGGAGCCATGCCAGGAAAAAGCAGATGGACAGATGAATCAAAGATAGAGCTGTATGGCCACAGTAACAGCAGACATATTTTCAGGAGAAGCACCTCATACCAACTGTGAAGCACAGTGGTGGAAATGTTAAGGTTTGGGGTTTCTTCGCTGCCTCAGGGACTGGACAGTGTGCATTCATTGATTCAACTATGAATTCTGCATCATATCAAAGAGTGCTGGAAGATAATGTGAGGCCATCTGTTCAAAAGTTGAAGCTGAACCGAAAGAGGACCTTTCAACAGGAGAATTATCCTAAGCACACGAGCAAATCCACCAAGGAATGGCTCAAAAAGAAGAAATGGAGGGTTATGGAATGGCCTAGTCAAAGCCCGGATTTGAATCCCATTGAAATGTTATGGGGAGATATGAAATGGGCAGTACTTGCAAGAAAACAGCTGAAAGAATATTGCATGAAAGAGTAGTCAAAAATTCCACCAAGCCAATGTCAGAGACTGATGGACAATTATGCAAAACACCTACAGTAAGTTATTTCTGTTAAAGTGGGCAATACTATCTTCTGGGGCCAAGGGTGTACTTACTTTTTCCACAGATGACATCTATTGATATTTCTGTAGAATAAATGATTGAAAAAGTTAATTGTCCTTTTTTGGAGTTAATTGTGGTTTTGTTCAAGTATATCAACTTCATTAATAGGCACTGTTTCAAAGATGATCAAACTTATTTTTTTCACACGACTGTATATACACATTTATTAGAAAACTCAAAATAACTGATCATTAGTGCAGTTCTGAAAACTTGCTTTTTTCCAGTTACTAGAAGTCCTTTCTATGCATAATGTCAAACGTGTTTTTTATTATTGAGCAAAGCTGCAGTGGATTTGCATTTACATTTCTTTCATAATTTCCTACCATGAGAAGTTGTTAATTTTACTGAATATCATCTGGTGCAACCATCAAGAAAGGATCCTTTTGAGACTTTTATAAAGCAATTCAATGGCAAAAAGTGACATCAGAAAGCAACATGCCCAGGTTCCTTGGAAACATCTAGCAGGGTTGTAAGACTTAAAAAAATATATATATTTGTAAACTTTCACTTTTTTAAGTACTGTTCTGTACTGTGGCTGTCACTTGGTATGGCCCAAAGAAAACAATAAAAAATGTAATTGTAACTGTAAATTTATATTTACATTTTATATTATTTCTATATTATTATAAATGGTATAAAGGCATTTGTGCCATGATGACCTGTTTGCCTTGATGGTTAGCTCTGCTCCTGTTAAATTTTAGTGCACTTAAAAATATCATGTGGTGCAACCACAGTCTTTGATAGGTATATGTATACAACTGGCTATTTCTGTGCTTTTATACTCAATTCATGATTTATATACATACAGTTCTTCATTACGGTTTAATGGCTCTGACACTGTATTGTATTGTACTGTGTTGTATTTCTAATTAAGAATTTGTTTAACATGTATAAAGTGTTCATATTTTCCAATCTCTTTTTATCCCATGCCCTGTACTACACTTCATTGAGAAAAAAAAGTATATAATGAAACATTCCTTATAACATAAACACAAGTGGGTGGGTCTAAACTGAATAGCCAGTAAATATGCAAATATGAGCCACAACTGTGAATGTTTTGTTTTGTTTTTCTTTGAGTCCATATGTGTACTGGCAGTGTTTACATGGCACAAAATTTGTTGTCCATGACATGGGCACTTCTGTTCTTATCAGTCATTTAATATTACCTATTTACAATCTAACTTATGTCTCGACATTGTATGCTATTGTTTACCAGAGAGGAAATGAGCCAGGAAAGATGACATATGTCTTAAATTGACCTACTAAATACCGACAGAAAGAAACAAAGAAATGGAAGGCTGTTTTAAACATTATACCTCCATCCATGTAAACTTTTGTGAACAAAGTATTTTTAACATGCATTACATGTTTTATAAAACATTTTAAGGAAGGATTAATAAGTTCTGTAAAAAAAAAAATTACTGTACTTGTAATACATTGTTTTAATCAGATTTTAAGCATATTCAGGAAATGTATTATTTGGAGGGTAAACCATGGTCACACCACATGATAATCTTTAAGACCATGGTCAGTTAATGTTGATGACAAAGTGTCCATATCCATACCACGCAACATAATACAAAGTTTTACTGGTCACTTTCAAAACTGATACACTGGCTTTTATGCAATGCCATAATATAATACTGGGACAGATACTGCAGATAGCAACAGTGCTGTCATAGCCATTGTATGATAGCTATCACAGAGGAGCAGTGAGCAAGACACAGCTAACCTCTAATTTATCCTATTTGTTTGACTGACAAAAACATGAGCCCAGTAGGCAATTTTAGAGCTATGGACGTACAGTTTTTATGGGTGGTGGGGTGGTTAGTAGCTTACCTTACACTTTCCTTTTTACAAATCATGGCCAAAATATTAAGATGCACACATTATTCTCTGCGTCTCTGTAAAATATGCAAGCACATTTGAGAAATGTTCATCTCATCTTACATGCAACAGTCTATAACATACAGGCTTATATTACTATCCACAGCCCAGAGTAAACCAGTATTTAAAGATTTCTGTAGAATTTTAACACTTTATATCCTTTGTTGTATGCTGCCTTTGTTGTCAACTTCCAGTTATGACCAAATTCATCCTACTCCACTCATGATTACAACTAGTATATGGCTTGCAGATAGAGCAACAGTTATCCATACAACTTTAGGTAAATGTGTGATTGTGGTTCCATGTAGGTTCAGTGGAAAGGACACATCTGGTCCCTTTCCGGCCTGGAAAACAACTACTGAAGCTGTTCTTCCTTGCCAGTGTCCACTGCACTTTTCGTTTCCTACATTTCTTTGCTTTCCTTATAGCAACAAACTCAGCAGATTAATGGATATGTCTGTGCAAAATGACGTCTTACATTTTACAGCTCAGCTTATCTTCATAAACCATTTATACTGATAGTGACTAATGGCTGTGTTATACATAGCAAAGACAAAAAAAAAAACAAGCACAAAAAACCCCACTGTGCATACATTTTTTGTCATGGTATCACCAGGGTTTTTGGACACAAAATAATTTGTTAAGTGGTTTTATAATACATTTAACACACAATGACTGTGAATAGGACTGTTAATATATATATATATATATATATATCACACTTGTTAAATTGCTTAGAACTATTTCCAGCGTAGAGGTTAAGCTCTGGAGTTATGGTAACAACTTAAAACACAGAGATAATTCTTCATATTCAGAGATTAGACTGAATCGGTGTCCAAGCACTTATTCAAGTATTGTACACTGTATTTATTCTACAAGTATGTGAAGGCATTCAAATAATTTTTTTTTATTTATATTTTTTTATGTCGCAAAGGGAAAAAAACCCACATCAATTATATTGATTAGTGGAAAATATATAGAAAGCAGTCATGTTTACATCTCACAATAGGCAGCACTGTTGAAAGCTATCACTCTGTAAGACAACGTCCACATTATTCCTCCCACTAAGTTCCTGTGCATAACACACAACTGACAACAGGATCTGTTTTTTGGTTATAGTTAGCTGTATTACATACATTACCAATAACCCCGGTGTCTACTGAAACTGAATTCCCATTCTCATTAAGTTAACAGGATGCTGAAAATGTTACCAGGCTAATGACTGCACAAACCATTATACACACAATGACACAGCTATCTACATTAAAATCTATACTCCGGAAACGCTGAAAAGGCTTCAGTGGAGGAGAGCAGTTTGCTATTCTGGTTCTTCTAGTAGAAATAGCCTCATTTACTGGTAGTGGGTGTTTTTGGGGAGTATCATTGGGGTTGAATCACCCTGCTTTCCTTTATTTCCCCTCAGTATTCAGTTCTCCTAGCTCATAAGAGCTGCACTTTAATGCATGTGAAGTTGCAGTATCACAAACATGGCAAAATCCCCAATGTATAATTAACACGTAGAGTCAGGGTGCTGTTTGTTAACAAAACAGAGTGGAGGACTTTTTAATTTCTATTGGAATTTTAATCACACTATTTATATCATATCAAATGAAAATGAACCTAAGATCTGGTATTATAAAATAAAATGCCATTTTCACCCATTACTAGCAACATATTTTATATCTTTTTTTAGTGGAACTGTCAAAAATATTATTCATATATAAATAATGGTTGATGGTAGATTGTATCTTAAATGATTAATATAACAAATTTGTGTCCACATCGCTTGTTATACTGTGTGAGAGCCACCAAAAAAACCAAAAAAAACCCCCACATGAGCACATCACACTTATCTATATAATAGTACTGATCACGTGGTGACTTTATTTAGTGAAGTTCTTCATCCCACCCTGAAATTAATTCTTTGCTACACTACTGATATAAGGAACTGGGACAAAAATTTTCTATTAAATACAATAGAAAAAAAATTAAATTAGGGTCACTCTCCTAACGTTGGTTAAAGCATGAGGCACATATTAAGGTTATCCAGAACCAGCAGACACACTTACAGGTTTCCAGAGCAATAATACTCTCTGAATACTCTATGAATAAAGGACAGGCCTAACCTCAAAACAATAATAAATGCCTCTCCCCCTTTCAACCAAGCAGTAGTCGGCCAGGGTGGTGGTGGTGGCTGGTGTTGTTGGGGTTGCTAGTGCTTCACCACTAGGTTTTAGGCAAAAATATATCTGTCTATCAAGTCTCTTGATGCTTAAAACTTTGTTGTTTGTGGGCACGTTTAAGGTACAATGCTATAAAATGACAACATCGAGCAGAGTGGCACTGAGAGCCAAAGGTGCTGCCCAAACAAATGTCATAAACTCATTTGTATGCTGAACAAACTGAACTAGCTAAACATGTCCATTACAGGCAACTCTTCAGGAAGAACATGACCTAGCTATCTAGCTTCTTGATTTAGATTTTAGGTGAGCTACGTAAGTTTATAAAAAATTAGGTATGAGCTAACTAGAAAGCTAAACTTGTTGGAATTCTTATATAGAAAGCCAACTTTACTGATATGATAGCTAACTACTAACTATACACATAAATGAGTTTGTGAACATGTTTCAGATTTTGACACAAAATAGCACAACATGACATTTAAAAAGACGAATTCTGGCTTGTTCTTAAAATCACTGTAGTCTCCGATATGTGTGAGGTGCAGCTGATATCAGAGTGATGCGTCTCACTCAGGAGTCTATTTCAAAGTACATTACAGTGTGGCACTACTGTAAACATATACTGCAGTAGTTACCTGGCAAATCTGCTGTGCAAAGAAGTTACTGTAAATTTACCAGATATTCGTTTACAGTGCACTGTATGAGTTCATTGGGGGATATTGTTGTGCATTGTTAGGTCTTCAGATAGCCCTATTGACATCCTTACCATTATGAACTAAAGACTACATGACTCTCAGAACCATCCCCACACCACCATTATTCATATATGAGAAAGATATACATAATGCATTCTAAGTACTGCTCAAAGTATGTATGTATTAGTATGACTTAATAATGAGCCCCTTAAATAATCCAATTTAACTTCCATTTAAGCTGATTTCTCATATAAAATAACCAAACACAACACACTATCTGAACAGTTAGCACCCTTATTCTTAAATATGCTCTTGGAAATAAAATGTATTGCATATAGGCTGAGTAATTGACAGAAAAACTGCACTATGACATATTCTAAACATGCTACCCTTACAGGTACACACCATATCTTATAGTTGTGCCAGTGTGTCAGTTCAAAAATTAAACCAAGTTCATTCTCTACATTTTAAATATGTGTTAATAACTCACTGATGATTAGAAAGAAAGAAAAAAGGTTAATCACATGGTCTTCAGTTAAAAAACGGAGTCTAAAGTTTCCTTGCCGTTTCCTTTTTCTCTACGATGGGGTGCCAGCTTTTTCGGCAGCAATGCAGATTCAGTGTTCTACTGACATACAGTAAAGTGTCAGCCAAGTCTAAGCTTTTAAATGAGCAGATGGAATTCACCACACTTGCTTCCAGGGTCCAAAATTGGGTGGGTCCAGTAACAGCATTTTCTCTTTCTTTAACATTCTGACTTTATATTTTCAGGTATCTGTCATGTATTTTTTTTTTCTTTTTCTGAATGACATCCTTGCCTGTATTTTTCAACAATACATATGCACATCCTTTGGTGTGCAGAGACCCTACACTTTAAAAAATTATAAACACTTTCTCATCTGTGAAATTAGAGAAAGAAAGAAAGCAAACCATGCGTCAGCTGTTAAAACCTTTTAAACAGCAAAGCAGAGAACCACTTATAGACAAATGTACAGACATACTTTTTTGCTTTTGGCTTACTCAGACCTCGAACCCGCTCCCCGGCCCCCTCTTCATCTGCCTGATATATTCTTGAAAGTAAAACACACCATTGAGTGGCGTAACAAGACGGGCCTTGTCTAGGGAATGGAGCTCATATGGACAGCTAGCAGGGGACCTATGAGAGAAAGGCATGCTGGGCGAAAGCCAGCCCAGGTTAAAATTACAAGCTCCCTCTCAGCAGCCATAGGCCATGGAGCTTACATGTGGCACACATGCACACAAACACACACACACACACACACACACACACACACACACACACACACACACTTAGACATACACACATATTCCAGCTGAGTATGCAGTATACACATGCAAACATGAATTGAAACACAGTTAAGTTCGGTTAATGATTTACTTGTGCTTAACGTAGTGGAAAAACTGTGCATCTTGCCTATTTCTTTAAGAAACTGCCAGCAGTTGTTAGTGAGGAAAAGGGGAACTGGAGTATTATGACAGTAGCTGTAAAATTTATCTGTGTTTTTGACGGACCAGCACGTCTGATTTTTCATTGATTTGTTTGAATTAACCTCTCTGAATCAGCTGTACTGCTGGTTCTTGGCTTTCTATGACCGGGCGTACCTGTGAAATTACAGGTTTAGAGAGGTTCTGGCTGGATGAGGTTTTTGGCAGGCAGCTGGCTGTGCACGCAAGACAGCTGAAGCTACACATTCCAAGCTAGGCACAGCCTGGCTAGACGAAGACCCCTTACAAAACACTGAGAGTAAAAACACTGAGTGTTGGCTCTCTGTTGGCATCTCTGTCTGGCGCAATAATGTAAATGAGGCCAATTAAACAGTAGGGGTGAGAAAGAGAGAAAGTGCAAATGAAAAGCAAGCAAGTGAGAGAGAGACACAGAGAGAGAGAGAGAGGTGAAAAAACTCTGTTTAAAACATTTATAAGGAGACCTTATAAAATATGTCACCGAAATATACCCAGTCTCCATGGATCTCCATTTGCGTCAATGAGAGAATATTGTTCTTCCTCATTTTTCCTCAAATAGATCCAGGCACACCCTCATGTCTCCTTCAAACCGTAATCCATTATCTTTTCCAAAGCACAATCTAAAAGAACCTGAAGGTACTGCCAATTCCACAGTCCTTTTGCTAGGGAAAAAAAACAACTTCAGGCACACATTAAGGAAAATAGGTAATGAATGTAAAATCAACGATAGAGTCAGCTCTTAAAAGCAGTCTGAAGTAACCTGTGTTCAGTTCAAAAGTTTGGATTAGGATGATCTGCAGCCTGTCCTGGGGCAATCACAACTGCTAAAGGCAGAGAGGAGCTTGGATTGAAGTTGGCCCTTTAGCCCATTACAGAAGAAGTTCTATAAAAAACAATCTTGTTTAATACAGGCAAAGTATTAAAATAGTAGGGTCTTTCCAGGTAAAATCTACTACTAATCTTAAGAAACCATCTAAGTTATCTGTTGAACTTAGGTCAACAATGCCTATTGACGAATACAGTGATACTAAATAGAAAGAAAGAAAGAAAGAAAGTCTGTTTTTCAGTCCTGGCACAGGGTTCATTCAAAGAGCCTTATGTAATGCACATCACGTGGCTGCAATGTTCATAACAGACCAATTTTATCTCTGTCATTGACAGTGGCATGTGTTCTGCAGAGTGGGTGACAGATAATGTCCCAGTCAGTGCAGCTATATTCCTGAGTTAATTTTCTCATCTCCTGAGCGGCAGGTTAATGAAGAACTAAGCAGCTCAATATGAGACGGTCACTCATGCACACTACTCCTCACACACTTAACCTCCAACATCTGTATTAACTACATACCACTGTGTGTGTGTGTGTGTGTGTGTGTGTGTGTGTGTGTGTGTTTGGGGGGGGGGGGCTGTACTGTGCAGCTCCATTGAGCAGCACAGGTTACTGGAAAAGCGCAAAGCCAGAGAAGAATGACTCATACATGGGTTATACTATGATGTATTTACCCGGCTAGACTTCACAGACGAGACCAACTAAACATGCATGTATTATATAAGCATCTTATATATATATATATATATATATTAATGTTCAAAATATTCAGTCACTAGAGGGCGCAACTTATACAACAATTAGTCAAGAAAAATAGTCAACTAGTAACTTCATCAATTAAACAAAACCTTATTTAAAAGTAAACCTTGAATGATATGCCTCACTGACACATAAAGAATGATCAGTGTTGTAATCACTGAAACATACACACGAGCACTGAGTTTTTATAATATGATCAATTGTGCCTTTACTGTAATACCTCAAAGTCTTGGCACGATTTGCCCAATATCTGGAAAAGAACTCAATACTCTAAAAACATAAATCTGAATACAGTTCAAAACACATTACAACTTTCTGCCATGCTACTGTTATAATTACTGCCATATGCAATGTGATGTGGATCATGAGAAAACACCATATAATAAAATATTTGGAACAACTCGAAGTGCTGCCACAGTTAAGTTTATTTGAGTATTTTTTATTTTATTTTATTTGAATAAACGTGGTAAGATGTAAAGCCTTTTGCGCGAATACTAAAAAACCTGTTTTTTTGTGGGCTATAATTCACTTTTCAGGGTTGATCCAAATGAGGGTTTTTTCTAATTCATTTGTTTTTGTTTTTGTTTACAATTCAGATTGTATTGTATTGTTTTTTTGTTTCTGGTTTTTTTTTTTTTTTGGTGTCTATCTGAGTTGCCTCAGCTAGGTGAACATTTCAGAAAAACAGTATTAAATAAATAAGTGCCAGAAGGCAATGTGGAAATGGTGGAACACACTGGAACAATTTCCTAATCATTCAATACACACACACACACACACACACACACACACACACACACACACACACTGAGAGTAAAACATTCCTCTTAATTCTTCTCTGCAGACAAACACACCTTTTCAGTAAGAGTCATAATACTTTCTTGTAAAGTGAATAGTGTCTGCTAGGCCACTGAATTCCGTTTGACAACTATACAGTGTACAGATTTGTATTCATCTTCTTCTTCATATTATTATTCTTATTATTATATTTTTCCCTGCCACCAATCGATATGAGAAACATCGCTCTTGTCCCGTTTTAAATGTTAAAGAAAAGTTGTACCTGGTCTTTTCGGATGCATGGCAGGGAGGTTCTCCTGTGCGACTTGCTGCTGGCCTCGAAGCCGTGCTGTGCCATGTCTGATGATACGACCGAGCTGGATCTCCTGCGCCTTTTAAAGACGAGAATGTCTTCTCTAGACCCTGTCACGGAGGTGCAGCCCTCCAGTTGGCTTGCCTGATTCGGAAGCAGCCTGTCAGCATACCTCGCCAGCAGGACTCCCAGAACCCCTACCAGGTACGCCAAGTAGGGTCTCCAGCTCGCGCGAACTCTGTGCAGAGAAATAAGCGAGGCGGCTCTGATGATGCTGATGAAGACGATGACGGAGATGCCCTGGCCCAGTCGCATCACCATGAGTGCCCCGCTTGCCAAGCAGCCGAGCACCACCACGCTAGCCGTCAGAGAGTGCAGCAGCTGCTCGTCCGAGCCATGCAAGAACGCCTGCGCCGCCGCTTCTCCCAAGTGACACAGCGTGAGCAGGAAAACGATGGTTCGGTCCAGCACTCCGCAGCGGATCAAGTAAAGGCCGGCCCAGAAGAAGGCACTCACCAGTGTGAAAATAGGTGCGATCAGATGCCACAAGACGAAGGAGAACTCCACCACACTTCTGTTCACGAAAAGAAAAGAAGATCCCGAGTCAGCCTGGAGAGCACTGTTACAGCTGGAGCCGGGCTCCACATCCCAGTCAACACATTTAAGCAGCAAGGCAAGACAAAACGACACGGAGCCGACGCACGCCGCAGACGAGAGTTTACCACACCTCCAGCTTGCGTTCGGACAAAACCACTGGCAACTGCTGTCCTGATACAGAGGGGACACGCACGCTTTCACATAAGCGTTGTGCTCGCCAGCGCGCGGGTTACTCTCGTGCACAGCTCTCGATATTCCTCTACAGATGTCTGACTCTGCTCCCGTTGCCATCAGTCAAGGAAAGATGTGCAGTGGAAAAAAAAAAGAAGAAGTTGCCTAGGCTATGCATTGATGTGAGGGGTGTACATGGAACATTGTGCGTGATTTATTGCACAAGAATGAGCGCCGCCGAAATCACATGCGTAAAGTAAACACAAAGTAACATTGAATGTTTAAATAGAGCAAGGGCTGGGAGAGTCGGAATTCACTGCTGTTAGCGCACAAACCTCAGTCGGCTCCATTCCCTTCGCCCGCCATCCCGTGGTGTGTGTGTGTGTGTGTGTGTGTGGAGGCAGGCTAACGCGCACTGAGGCAGAAAGAAAGGCTCCTGACGTTCTTCACAAGGCCATTGCTTCCTTCCACAGCGCGAATCCTTCTTCCTCCCTCCCTCCTGCGTAGTCCTACTATTTTGTTTACAACCGAGCTAGTATTTTCTAACATCTACACTTTCTTTCCCTCCACTAGTCCTCACATAGCCGTCATCCCTGCTTATGAAAACAACCATCATTCCTGACTTCCAATTCCGCTCGCTTATTCCGATACAGGCCAGGGCTCCGTTCCTCATGAGGCGGTCCGTAATGCAGGCACAGTGACGAATCTGAGTCTGTTAGACAGGGATAACAATGCAGCACTTATATGTTTTATTTATTTATTATTTTAAAAAAATATATCTTATTATAGTTCAGTGGCGTTTATTCTTATCCGTCTGGTTTTGCACTTGGGTCTTCTGAAACCATCTTTTGAACTAAATCCTGCAAAACATTTGCACTTGGCTGTAGAAATACCGTGAGAAAGAAATATGTAGCTACAAGAGGTGTAACTGAAGCACTCATTCACTCATATGATTGGCCCACACAGAATGTTGTTGTACTGAGAGTTTTGAAAAAGTAAACAAACATTTTGTTAGTTGTTGTAGAAAAAGATATCACTGGAATAAGAACAAAGCTGATGCCATTTTATAATCCTTGCCTTTGTATTACTGTATGTACCATATTGAGTAGCCTTTTTCTGTCAATACCATGAGCACTGTCTGTGTACACACAGGCACATTAGTCTTTCTGCATGACACCATAAATCAGTACTCTTACAGGCATTGGCAAAAGACTTTCTGATCTACACACAGCTACAGTATATCAGAGATTTATATCACAGATTTTTTTTTTTTGCTTTGTTTTCTTTCTCAGACATGAAACTGGTGTAAATTGGTGGAAATGTAAGTTCTCTATACTTTTTCAGGCTTTCATACCATCATTTCATGTATTCATTATGTTTCTTGCATATCCAAGAGTAAAACTGTCCAGTTAAATCAGGTAGATAGCCTCATAAGTAACAAATCCTCTGTTCAACTACAATCAAAATCCTGAAAAAAGTTATAATAGTTAGACAGAAAGGTATAATGTAATTTCCAGGCCAGAGGGTGTGCACAAATATCATCCAATGGATTGCTGTAACGAAAATACCGAATCAGGCTATGCGGTACCGAGTGTCTAATTTCATATTGGGTGACTTCTATAGAAGGGTTGAGCTTGTTTGAAAAGGAGGCAGATGGAGGCAAAATGTTTCTGATTGCATGGGAAAATGTGCCGTCTTTCCCATTCATAAATGCCAGTTAAGAATTCTCTTGCTCCTGGAGTCAAACATTTAAAAAGAGGTTGCCCTCTTAGGAGGTCAGTTAAAGTTTGCAAGGCATAGATGAGGCATTGATCTTGGCATTGCCCCTCTCCCAACTTTTTTGAGACTTGTTGCGGCCATCAAATTCAAAATTACCTTATTTTTTTTTTTCTTAAAATGGTACATTTACTCAGTTTAAACATTTGATATGTTTTCTATGCTCTAATGTGAATAACATATGGTTTTATGAGATTTGCAAATCATTGCATTCTGTTTTTATTTACATTTATTTACATTTTACCCGGCGTCCCAACTTTTTTGGAATTGGGGTTGTACAATAGATAGAATACAGACATTTGAACTAAATACTGTACTTGTGACTATTTCATTTGAAATTCCTTGTTGCTGTTATATGAACAGTGCTACATTCTATACAGTAAAGATGTGCTGTCCAATAAACTAAACTGATAACTAAAATAAACTAAGATTGTTTGCATTAAATAGTGTATATCCTGTAATCCTACCTCTTGTTTGTGTTTCTTATAGGTCATTGTGCTCTGACTGATATATTGTTTAGAATATCGGTAGTTGATAGAGTCGAGCAGGTGCACAATGTTTTTGTAGTGCAATTTAAATGTACATTAAGTGTAAAATGTAAAAATTAACCAATTCAAGTTAATAATAAACATTTTGCACTGGCTTTGAGATCAAAAGATGAATACAAGAAGAGAGTTGAGAATGATTACAATACATGCTAAAATACATACTGCTGTTGTATGAACAGGGAGTTATGAAACCGTAATAATAAGCAGGTGCTCCATCTTGAGTCTTCAAGAAAGATGTGACCCAGCACACACTTGTTTTCTATTGGCCAAGCTTGGTAGATTTGTGAGGTTAGAATTAATCTAGATGCATTTGGCATGAAGCTAAGTCTGAGAAGGGAAATGGGAAATTAACCGCTGTTTTCACATACTGTCAGGTCAACACCAGAATCAGTAAGAAACTGTTTTCCACACCACGGCATATAAACCTGGCCACCATGGATTACAGTTCCCAATGTTCACAAACTTTGTCACGTTCACTAGCTTTCTGATCAGAAACGCAATCACTACCACACAGTATATAAGAACTTCCATAATTTCCACATCCACTTCGTGAAATAATGCTCAGTGTGCACTTAGCTGAATTTGCCAAACCTTGATTTTTTTGTGTATTGCTATTATGGTTATGAACTTGCTCTGCTCCTTGTTTTGTGATTTTGGATTTTGCCCTGATATTGATGTTATATAAGCTTGATTTACCACGAAGCTGCTGACTAGCACCATCATTCGACGTATCATGCCTCAAACCCATCATACCAGGACCACTAGCCACCGATATTCCCTCCACGACACCACCATCACTGCTGGACATCGAAGGACAACCAGTTTATCTTGTTAAAACCATACTCAATTCACGTCGCAAAAGTTGGAATACTTCACAGTGGGAGGTCTACGGTCGAGAAGAACAGTGCTGGATTTCTGCGCATGAGATTCTTGACTCCATCCTCTTCCAAGAATTTTGTGCCCAACATCCGAAACGCCCAGGCCCTCATTCTAGAGGTAGGCCTAGAAGGAACACTGCTCCTGGAGTGAGCACTTCAGGGGAGCTCGGTCAGGTCAATGCCAGAATCAGCAAGAAACTCCATTTCCCAGAACACACTGCAACATACAAACATGGCCCCCATGGACTACACCTCCCAATGTCCACGAACTTTGTCACGTTCACATTCACCGGAATTCTAATAACTCACACGAATTCAATCACAGTTTATATACACAGTATATAAGGACTCAATTGCCACATCCACTTTGCAAAGTAACGCCCAGTGTGCACCTATCTGAACCAAGCCTTGAATTGTGTGTATTGCTATTCTGGTTTTGACCTTGCTCTGCTCCTTGTTTTATGGTTTTGGATTCTGCCCTGATACTGATGTTTGCTAATTGCCTGACCCTTTGCTGTTTTTTTGGACCATGTTTCTTGAACATTGTTTTGAATTTGTTTGCTAGCTTTCTTAATAAAACCTCTAACTGCATTTGCATGCACCTTCGATTCCTTCTTATGACGCATACCATGCTTTTTCACCCATTTTATTTGCATACAGTGTGACTGCGGCTTCATAGTGAAAGTTATGACTAAATACAGCGAGTTGTTTTAATAGCAGCATGGAAATATGGCAGTACAATGTTCAGTGTAAATAAAGAGGAGCAAACTTTCACTTAATGGCCACAGTCACAACCAAACACACATGTGCCAATATGATAATCTTTAGTGAAATATGAGGAGTTTGCTTAGCTACCACATGATGCTGAATCTCTCTCTCTCTCCATTATGATATCCTAGTTAAGATGCAAACAAAGTGAAGAATACATTTCTGTGAGTAAATAATAAAAAAAAGAATCTGAAACATTTTTCTTGTTACACCATTTCAATTGCTGGCCTCTCAAATCTACCACTTTCTTAAAGAGTGAAAAACCTTTGCAGACAGTAGACTAGCTGACTAGTGAACATTTTTGTTCTAGTAAATAAACAATTCCATCCAGAGACATTAATCAGAATAACTAAAAGGGTAACTAAATTCAGCATGGGTACTTAAGTACAATACCATCTGGTCGAAAAGTGCTTTAAGAACATTATCACTTTGGGGCCTCTCTTCAACAAAGCAAACTACAGCCAACATTTCAACAGTCTACCCATTTTTACCCATTCTCACAGATTATTTAAGTTTATGCTTGAAAATCTGCAAAAGGCAGAAGCTCGTTTTGGTGTTAAGAACAGATAATGTATTTAAACAAAACATATGCTAACCAATAAATATAAAATAGATGTCACATATAAGAGAAAACAAAATGTTAGGTTCGCAGCCTTCTGGTCTTCTATTATTAGTTAATATTGTTGTTAATATTATTGTAGAGAACTGGCTGACACATACATTCTTTTGCTTGTACAAGTTAATTGAGTCATGACTGCCGTCAATTTAGGGTCTTTCGGTCGAGTCAACATCCCCAAAACAACCGGGCCAGATGGCATCCTTGGCTGTGTGCTTCAAGCATGCACAGATCAGTCAGCTGGTGCACTGACAGATATTTTTTGTCTCTCACTCTGTCTACCATTCCTGCTTGCTTCAAGAATTCAACCATTGTGCTTGTTTCTAAGCATAACAAGGCAACATGTCTTAATGACTGTAGACCTGTAGCACTCACCTGCATCATAAGCAAGTGCTTTGAGAAGAATTTGCTCATGATGCAGGTGAGTGCTACAGGTCTCCAGTTACTGCACCATGCTCCCTGCATATGCCTACCATTATAACACTGCACTACACATCACCCTCACATGGAAAAGATGAAGACCTATGTGAGAATGTTGTGTGTTGATTATAGCTTAGTGTTCAACACCATAAAGCCCTCTGAACTGGACACCAAGCTCAGAGACTTGGGCCTGAACCCACCATTGTGCAGCAGGATCTTCAGCTTCCTGATAGGGTCACACCAAATGGTGAGGATATGTTTGAACACTTCCTGACCACTAACATGTAGCACATGTGCAGCTCAAGGATGCATGATAAGCTCTCCCCTCTTCTCACTGTACACCTGTGTGACCATGTGGCCACAAGAGAGTCAACAACAAATTAGTGGATGACACGACATTATATAGGCCTGATCTCCAACTATGACTAGGAGGCCTACAGAGAGGAGGTCAGAACCCTAGGATGTGTGATACCAGGAAAACAACCTCTCTCTGAACTTGGAGACCAATGAACTGATCATAGACTACAGAAAACAGGCAGGTTCACATACATTGCTCACCCTAATCGGAGATGCAGTAGAGAGAGTCAGCAGCATTAAATTCCTAGGTGTTGACATCACTGAGGATATCTTACATGTGTATGTGTGTACAGCAAATATACATATTGTTATTTTCTTGGAATTTCCATGGTTTTAATTATTTTGTACTTTGCATTTACTCCCTGCATAAATGACATACAGAACAGTGAAGTATATTGTAGAATTTTTATTAATTCCTGTAATGTATACAGTAGTAAATTCTATGCAATAGAGGTAACATGCTCCTGTTTTGTAATGAAATTTTGCTTATTGTTTATTGTTTATTGTCATGTCACCCCCTGGAAATGATGTCCAACTAAAACATCCAGAACACAACACTGCCTACAAACATGGCTGTTGGAGTACAACACCCAACAACCACAGGGACTGTCACATTCACCGGTTTACTAATCACACACATCTGAACACTATCACACAGTCACAGTCACACAGTATATAAGGGCTCTCACAACAACCATTCAAAGTGAAGTATACGCTCTGTGTTGCAAACCAGTCAATAGAGAGTCAAAGGGTTGGCCGTTTATCTTGTCATAGTCTCTTTCCTTTTTGATATTCATGTTTTTGCTTTGCCTTACCTAGTTCATGTACTTTGTTCATCGTCTGACCATTACCTGTTTATTGACCATGTTTTTGTCACATGACTTGGATTATCCTGCAAGTTTCATCAATAAAGCTATTTGCATATCTGCTGCCTGACAGAACACTTTGCCCTCACATGGATGTAGCAGGTGCTCTGGAGTGACATCACGCATTGATGGCACAAAACCACCTCATTGGTGAGCAGCAACTGCAGATAGCCATGCTTAGTGCACAGCCAGCACAGCTCTGCACCACCACATCAGCTCCACTAGCAGCTTCAGCAACCACCCTATTTGTTTTTGCACTCATTGCGCACCCAGAGAAGTGTGCTGGTGAGCCCTCAGGATGCAAAGGCTTCTTACTACAGTGTATTTCTCAGGCCAAGAGGGAGTTCCCAAGTGCACCAAGATTGTCCAGTTTGTCAGCATACTCACTAACAAAGTGTTCTTATGAGTTACAACTGATTGGTCCCAAGGTTGTGAGCACACGGCTTCATACAAGCGTTTCCTTCAGCTCTTCCAGAGAATATTTGACCACTCTCCTAAGGACAAGGAGATTGGAGAGAGACTCCTTAGTCTGAAACAGGGGATCCTAAATGCTGCTGAATTCGCTCTGAGCTTCCAAACGTTAGCTGCTGCAAGTCTCTGGAATGAGCTGGCTCACAAGGCAGCTTATCGTGAGGGGCTCAAAACTGATATCCTCACCTAGCTGGCCTGCTGGAATGACCAAAACACCCTTGACTCCCTTGTCAACATGTCTATTTGTCTCTACATCATGTTCGGAATTGAGAAGGAATAAAAGCCCCTGCCATCCTGACTCCTGAAATTCAGCCCACAGAACCTATGCAACTTGGTCAAACTAACCCCTGTGGAAAGGCATCAGAAGGAGAAATTGTGCTATTTCCGTGGCAGTCCTCAGCAGCAATTAGCACACTGCTCCTCGAGGCAATTGACCAAGGCACCACAACTGACCGGGGCGGGGGGTTCAATATACCCACTGCGTGGAACTCATAGCCCTCCATGTCAGCACTACGCACCAGGAATGGATATCCCTCCTCATCACAGTCACTACCAAGGTCTCTGTGGTGCTCAGGTTCCCCCAGATGCAGACCCATGACCCACAAATTTCCTGGAAGGAAAAGGAGATCACATGCTGTGTATCATCATGAGATGTTCCTTTGACTTGCATCATGTCCACAACCATTGAAAGCCCTGAAACTCAGTCCCAAGTGGAAATTCCACAGAGTGCCACAAATTCAAGGAGATTTTCAGCAAAGCCAGTGGACTACCACCACACTACCCCTTTGATTGTGCCATCCAGCTCCTGGCCAGAGCTACACCACCTCTTAACTGCATTTACCTCTTGTAAGCCAAAGAAACTCAAGTCATGAATGAGCACATTGAGGCTCTGAAAAAGGGGTACATTTGCCCTATGATATCACTAGCATCAACTGGCTTCGTTGTGGAGAAGAAAGGGGGCAGACTACAACCATGTATTGATTATCAAGGCCTCAACCAAGTCAGATAGAAGGTAGAATATCAGTATCCTCTGGCATTAGTCCCCTCGATGCTCAAAAAGTTATGGGAGGCCAAAGTTTTCACAAAGTTGGACCTGCGGAGTGCATATAACCTAGTATGGATCCGTGAGGGGGACTTTCACGGCCTTTAGCACCACCTTTGGCAACTTCAAATACTGCATCATGCTATATGGACTGTCTTCAGCTACAGCAGTGTTCCAGTGCTTGATTAATGACTTCCTAAGGGACATATTAGGGAAATTTTTTGTCACCTACATGTCACCCATGTCAAACAGGTGCTGGCCAAACTCCTCGTCAATCAACTTTATATCATATGAGAAAAAATGTAAGTTACATACAGCAAGGATCAATTTCCCTGTTTACCTCACAGCGGGGGTCATCATGGACCAAGAGAATATCTCAGCCGTCATTAACTAGCCACCAAAAACTGTCAAAGAACTGCAATGTTTCCTTGGATTTTCTATAGGAGGTTCATCATAGGTTTTAGCATCATAGCATAACCTTTTACAACTGTAATGAAGAAGGAAACCAAGAAGCTGTGGTGGAATTCTGAAGTGGACCAAGCTTTCAAAAGCCTCAAGGCATTTCGGACCATAAAAAATTGGGTATATCAAGACAGCCAAGAGAATAAGCTCATGCCAGGCACGCTGGGCTTTGTTCTTTGCCAGGTTCACATTCACCATAGGAAATGGTGGGCAGACTCTCGACTATATCCAGCCCCTCCCCAAGATACCTCTGAAGAATGCATTCTCCCACAATTACGTTTTGTAGGGGCTATAATGTGGGACATCTATTGAGAGATTGAGAACACACCAGAGTTGAAAACTCCCAAGTCCTGCTTAGCAGGGAAAAAGTATATGCCCACTCATCTCTGCGACACTTGGGCTCAACCTCCTTGGCCACCAGACACCTCAGCACTCACAAGGCCCACCAACTCCTCCAGGGCAAGTACTGATGGCCCCATATGCCAGATGGCACCCATCTTCCTACAATAACAACATTCATCATAAGCAATATTCAATTAATAGTTCAACACCTGTAGTATATACTATAGAGACTGTGTCTGTTCCCCAAGCTATACAAGTGCATAGAAAATTTTGGAAAGTTTGTTTTAGTAACCTAATTAAAATAAAATTAGATCATACTGAATGCACATCCAGCACCTTTAATCTGAAG
>JANDJT010000092.1:2165264-2187485 GCA_024331685.1 Stegophilus panzeri | reverse complement strand
TGTAAAGCTGCTTTGAGACAATGTCTATTGTAAAAAGCGCTATACAAATAAAATTGAATTGAATTGAATTGAATATGCTTAGAGATATTCACAGATTTATCTCCTCATGCTCCACCTGTGCCCAAGCCAAAGTATCTCGTACCTTACCCACTGGAAAACCTCTCCCACTACCCACACCTCAGAGACCATGGTCACATCTAACCATTGACTTTGTCACTGATCTCCCTCCATCACAGAATAACACAGTCATCATGGTAATCATCGACCATTTCTCAAAGTCCCTTTGTTTGCTTCCCCTACCTGGCCTGCTGTTAGCTTTTGAAACAGTGAGACTCATATTTAATAATGTGTTCAGGTACTCTGACATTCCTGGGGACATTGTGACTGAGCGGGAGCACAGTTTACACCGTGCATAAGAGGAGTCATGGAGAAATTTGGCATCACAGTGAGTCTGACATCAGGTTACCATCCCCAAGCTAATGGCCGAGTAGAAAGAGCCAACCAAGAAATAGGACAATTCCTATGGGAACACGCCCCCCAACAGTTCAAACACATGGCTCAGGTAACCAAAGAGTTCGCAGATCGTTGCAGAGGGGAGACTCTGCACTATGAACCAGGTGACAGAGTTTGGCTATGCACCAAAGACATCTGTATTATGGAAGGATGCAGAAAACTATTGCATCACCACATCGGCCCATTCAAAATTCTACACTGAATATGTATAAACTGGACCTCCCACATCATAGCCGCCTAGCCCCATAATTTCATGTTTCATGACTAAAGAAAGTAAGACCAGGTCCCCTTACAGAGCACACAATTCCACAACTCTACATGCACCTCTTGACATGTCAACGCCGAAAACGCGTCAAACTGCAACACCCAGAACACAACACAGCCTACAAACATAGCCAACATGGACTACAACACCCAAAAACCACAGAGACTGTCACGTTCACATTCACTGGCTTACTGATCACACACCTGAACACTATCACTCAGTCGCATAATATAATATAATATGCTCTTTATTGCATACCAGTCGATACCAAGCCTTTATCTTGTCATAGTCTCTCTGTATTTGAACCTGTTTTTGATATTCATGTTTTTGCCTTGACTTACCTAGTTTACATTGTTTGTTCATTGCCTGAGCATTGCCTGTTTATTGAACACATTTCTGTCTCACAGTTTGGATTATCCTGTCAGCTTTATTAATAAAGCCATTGTTTACCTGCATTTTCATCCAGATCTGCTGCCTGACATTTATGTATAAAAAAAATAAACAAAATGATGAATCTGGTTACCTGAAGTTATTGTTTTTCAGGTCACTGTGCTGTGAATGAAAAAGTGTTCCTGTTGAGAGAGAACCTTTGCTAGTGTTCTTATAGAATGACTTGATTTTGGGACAGATATGAAGTGTTTTGGTAGTTGGTAGTGCATATAGTATTGAGAAAGTGGTTTTGGTTTGCTTGTTTATTTGTTTTTTTGTTTGTTTGTTTGTCGTTGATTTTTAAGTTTTACAATTAATTGTAAGAAATGGAAATATTGACATTTGGATTAAATATTTAAAAAACAAAAACATAGTCACACTCACACTACCCCGTATGAAGCTATCTCAGTTCATCTCATATAAAATGTATCTCAGTCATAATATATGCACTTTGCCACTTTGCTCAGTTACTATACATAGTTTTATTAAAAATCTCCCAGAGATGTCAACCTTGAATGGTTCACAGTCTGATCCCACAGAACTCGATCATGCGACTGAATACTTAGAGTTAATGTTCTGCTACACTCTAGATAATGTAGCTCTGTTTAAAAGAAAAATAAGAAAAAAAAACTAGCACCCTGGTATGACAATCGCACAGATCTTAAAACAGACCATTTGAAAGTTAGAATGTAAACAGCATAAAAGTAAATTGGTAGTATTTCAAATAGCATGGAACGAGAGCCATCTTAACTGTACAAAGGCATTTAGTACTGCTAGATCAGCATATTTTTCAACCATAATAGAAGATAACAAAAATAATCCTAGATTCTTATTTAATATAGTGGTCAAATTAACTATGAATAAAATGACCATAGAAGCACAAATACCAACAATATGTAATAGCAATGACTTTATGAATTTTTTCAATGACAAAATTTAAAATATTAGGTATTTGATAATTATGTAGATGACAATATAACCATGTTAATTCAGCAGTTAGAATCCTTTACGCTCCACAAACAGATTGAACTAATTTCCCCTTCAAAATCAACTTGTGTACTAGAGCCCTTACCTACATATTTCCTCAAACAGATACTACCAGATATAAAAATAATCAATTCCTCCATTAGTAATGGCTATGTAGGTAAATCCTTTAAATTAGCAGTTATGAAACCCCTTATTTAAAAAAAATAAATAAACTCACCCCCTGTAAACTGTCCAACTGTAGGTCGATATCAAAATTCCCCTTTATCTAAGAAAAGGTTGGAGCACAATGCTCATACTTGCATGGGAAAAACATTCATGAAATGTATCAGTCAGGATTTAGACCTCATCATAGCACAGAGACAGCGCTGGTTAAAGTGGTAAATGACCTTCTACTGACCTCAGATCAGGGTTGTGTCTTCTTGCTTGTGTTGCTTCACCTTCATGCAGCCTTAATCCCATTGATCATACTATTCTGCCAGATTGACTAGAAAATGTTGTTGGAGTTTAGGGAAAGGTCCTCTCCTGGCTCAGGTCTTGTTTGCCTGATTGTTATCAGTTTGTAGATGTAAATAGTGACTTCTCTATTCTAAATAAAGTATAGTTGGGTGTTACACAAGGTTCTGTTTAGGCCTACTGGTCGTTTCTCCATATATGTTACCTCTTGGTAAAATTATTCGTAAAGATGGTATTAGCGTCCACTGCTATGCAATGACAAACAGCTATATATTTCAGCAAATCCAGATACCAGCTTCATAAATAAATGTGAAAAGGACATTAGACACTGGATTTGGAGTAACTTTATTGTACTTCATTCTGGCAAGACTTCTACTAGGACCGCAGATAGCTGATTATGTACACAGATAGCTGTATTACGTACGTGTAGCAACTCTGGATGGCCTTTCACACCATGTACAGCAGTAAAAGAAGGTGTGATTATTGACTCCAGTCTCTCATTTCAAGCTCATGTAGATATTACTAATATGGCCTTTTTTTAATTTTAGAATTATTATTAACTGCTGTTCTCTGCCAGGAAGTCAAACCTGTGGGCCAAAGAGCAAGAAAGCACACAGCAATAAATGATATCTTGGTAAGTGAAGGTATCTTTAAAGGAAAAGTTACTGTATATAATATTTCTTACGATGAGATATCAATTATAGTATCATTTAGACTATTAAATCTTTTTCTAGCTTTATTTACATATTTACTAATTTCAAGCTTAAAATTATTCTATTGACAGATAACTCTGCTTCTGTCTAGAAGCAAATGCTCGAGAATAGAATAAGACATTTTAAAGCTTAAAATAAGTACAAATGTTTCAAAATTGGCTTAATAAACTTAGACTTGTTCCATTAAAGTATAATAAAGACAAATATTTGTTGAATTTGCCTATAATTGTCTTTTGCAGTGCACTTTCCCAGTGTACACTGATTATTATCATACTGAGACTATTTCCATCCATTCACTCTGTCCCCTGACGGTCCCATAATATTAAGGTCTGTGACCCCAGCTTCTGTTGATATCAAAGCGAATTAGAATCCTGGACCCCTTGGTGTCATTTCCTGCATTTTAAAAACATGTTATCCTGTATGCTTAAAACATGAAAGCTCATCAGTTGAAAAGGAAGAAAAGAAGACAATTTCACTGGAAGAACTTTTAACAGGAATGTACAAATCAGTGTGAGCTAGCTAGCAAGCTAACTGACATGCTATAAAGTGAGCGTAGCTTCTTTGGGATCTAGTATTTTCTTGTTTATAGAACTGTTGTATAAAAGCAATATCGCACTCGCAGTCGTGTGATTATAGCCTGCTGAATATGGCTGTTATTACCTAGAGTGCTCACCATCGGCAAATCACAGTCATGCCAATATTCAGTATAACCACACTCGTGCTCATGCAATAATGCTTTAATAATGTTCAGCAAAATTTACCCACATTCATCATGTTTTCAATCAAAAAAGAATATAATCCTAAACTGATATGTAGGTGCTGTGTTCTTTGGTCCTGTAGTGGTCATTTTACAGTTTTACTATGCTACAGATTTACTGCAGTGTTCCTCTGCAGTACATGGCAGCAGTTCACTTTATGTTGTGCTTCTGTAGGCTAAATATTTTTATTACACTTTACATGGAACAAACTAGAAATGTGAGAAAGACCAAACCACTCAAGCTGTTTTAAATATAACCATAAGTACTGCTCTAGCAGTTGAGTCATGTCAAATAATAGAATTAAATTTGTATTGAAGAAGTAAAAATACACAGATAGCACAGTAGATGCTTATATTGCATTGTAAAAGTTTTTTTAACTAAGAACAATTGTAAATGCTTTTTAAAGATGGCAGTAGCATTAATCTGGTAGTGAAAATATAGGAGCGTGAAAAGGGACATGAGCATGAGGGTCTTTTTTAAACACCTCATTTTCACTGCTGGGTTGAGTGATCGTGTCCAGTCATGGTTTTGACACTGAAGAAGGACTAAAGGTGGATTAATACAAATTGTGTATGGAAATAAATGTTGCTATAGTCTTTAAGTCTAAACCTACAAGGGACACCAAGAAAATCTGTTTAATAGTCATTAATAGTGCATAACAACCCATAACAACCAGCACACGCACACACACACACACACACACACACACACACAAACACACACACACACACAAAGACACTACTGTGCTGAGAATTATCCATCACCATTCAGTATCTGGTCAGTGGAAGGCTACAGTCATTATATTTACATCAATGTGGTAGTGTTACCTTATACTTTACTTAACACCAGAGATGTTAAAGTCAAATGAGAATTTTCGAAAACAGGCTTAGATATTTTTTATGATCAGTTTTTTGTTTCCTGCTAATTTGCATGATTCATACTCATAATGTTTCATTGCGGGTCAATAAGTAGCTTACTTTGAATAAGGCCTTTATTACTCTCTGGGTGCTCACTCTGGGGACAGCACTGAAATGAGTAAAACACACGTTTTCATTAACCAATCCCTGCTCTCCATTGTTTTATGGGACAAGATGGCCTCTGACATAGACTCTGGACATCTGGGCCAAAGCTGTTGACCAAACCAACTCAGGCTCAGTATCCTAGCTGTTATCCACAGAAAAAAAAAAAAATCCTCATTTATGAAGTTAAAAATAAATCACAGAATAATGAGAAGTAAACTCATACTCTCATTTGTGCTTGCCTGTGGTGTGGAATGTGTGGCATTGCTGTTTTTAGAAATGGATAAGCAGAAAACACTTTACTCTACACTTTAAATCTAACTACTTGTACAGTATAAAGTGTAAATTATGATTAAATGTGCCCAGAAAAGTATAATTTGCCACATTTGTTTCCTTTTGTTCTATTCTTTGACTAGCATGTCTTTTATCTAATTGATCTGACACACCTTTAAAAAATAAAATAAAAAATTACAGTCATAGACTTCCCCACATTATGTTTGTCAGCTATTACAAACAATGTAGAACAGCTGGAGTAAACGCTGTTTGCTTTAAGGCCACATTGCACATACCCTTAAAAATGATTTACTCATTCATCGTTCACTTCCCCTTTTTGGGACCCAACAGAATGACCATTTATTTCCGTAATTTTCTCTGATAATACCAAATAAAGCTATGCATCATACATTTTGATGCAGGGGTTAGTGTGCAATGTAATTGCTTTATGTTTGTCCAAGCACTGCCAGAAAAAACAGTCTGGATCCACTTCAGCACGAGGAACAGGAGCTCAAGCACAAAAGTGTGCTTTCACATGGCTAAGCCGGAGGGGATGCACACGGCCCAGGGCCCGGGAGGATGACTACTCACTTTCAGGTCTTCCTCATACCTTATGGACATAACTTTGTAAAACACCAGGAATGTTGGTAAAAGGTTTTAAAAAATGACAGGCAGAACTAGGAGAATTGTATGAGTGCATCATGTACAGGGAAGTGCAGCAGGAAAGCGCTTTGTTACTCGATTAGTAAATCACATGTTGATGGTTATTAATGATTCATTCCTAACTCGCGGGTGGAGTATTTTATGTGCAATTATGTACATTATCTATCAGTCGCGCTTTACATTAAGTTTTCAATTAAATGCCATTATTTGACACAATGTGTTAACATGAACAAACTATGTACTTTAAAGAAGTGACACTTTAAAAAAAAATAAATAAATCAAATAATAATCCATTTTAAGCTGGTTTCTGAGTTGCTCTCTCTCTCTCTCTCTCTCTGTGTGTGTGTGTGTGTGTGTGTGTGTGTGTGTGTGTGTGTGTGTGTGTGTGTTCCTGATGAATGGCAATACATATTACAAACAATATCCAGCAAATTACTGAAAACCAAAGAAGAACTAAACATATCTCGAAGTGTTAAATTTCTTGTAATGACGTGAATATTTTTCATTTATTTTTGCTATTTTTATTGTGATTGAATACCAGTTTTCAGGGCATCTATTTAACATCTATTCATTGGTGTTAGGAAAACAAAAGGCTGCATGCACCTTTCCCAAAGTATTCTACATCATTTCAAAATGTGAAAGCAGAGATGCAATGGTGGATGATGCTGAATTAAGTGCCAGGTGTGGAAGTAAGCTAAGAAACCTATAAGAAATATCATTAACACTAAAGCTAATTCCGTTTCTGGAGCTCTTGCTAATTTGCCTGGCTGTTTTTTGTCACATTAGGCAAAACCTCATTGCAATGTCGTTTCCATGTAACAGACTCGTCCCCTGAGCATTGGTTTTCCTCTCTGTCTCCAGTCAAGAGGTTCTCAGACCAACCAATCTTGTTCCCCAATCTAATCTGCAAGTCCAGGAAGTCCATCAGAAATGTGCTATTCCCCTCCAAGTGAAAACACACTCCATCCAACTCCTTTTGCATCGGCATGCTGATAAGCTCAGAGCTACTAACCTTTCAGGAATTTACTGTAAAAGATTTTTTTTTCCTTTTAAATTTCCAGGTGAATAGTAGCCCACTCAACATTGAGATATTTTCCTTTTTCCCTTCCAGGTGTGAAAAACTGGTTGTTGAAACAGTTCTCAGGCCACTTGAAAGTTCAGGGGTTTTCTAACATATAAGAGAAGAATTTAAAAATATGTAAAGAAATGAAATAAAACCATACAGAGACAAATGCTAAACTCAAGCACAGCAGGTTATTAAAGGCTCACATTCCCTACAGAGAAGATAAAGACTGCCAACAAAGCAAATAAAATTAAAACCATGTGTATGGTCTCGTAACGAGTTGGCAAAGGTATGAGAAATAATGGTGTAATGAATTTTTATCACCTTCAAATGGCAAATTCCATCTAGGATTTGCTGTGGAATGCTGGATTAACGCTGAATAGCAAGCTCCAGCTTTTATGAGTTTATTAATGGAGACAGTAATAAGTATTAAAGTGGACAATCTTGTGCAATGATTGTTCTATTAAATCTGTATATTAAGTACTGTATTTTGAGTACAGTTTGATATCTTCACAATTATCATACCAAAGAAATAACATAATACATCATACCTTTTATAAATGCCTACTCTTATTGAAAACCTGGTGTATAAATAGTATCTAAAGGATAATACTTGTACTTTCTGGAAATACACCTAAAATAAGCTTTTCTGGATTTTTAAAATAATGCCTTTTAAGTAGCACTTTATTAAATGATACTTCAGTATGCTATAAGGCACTACACATTAATAAATGCATTTCTTAATGCACTATAGCATACTTAAACAAAAGGATATTTCATTGTCATGTAAATGTGAGTGTATTATATAAAAAGACAGTGTTAAAAAAGCTTTTTAATTATGTTTTGGTACATTTTAGTACATTGGTACTTTAATGACTTAATTTCTCAACACACTATAGAAGGGGTCGTCAACTGGTGGACCACAGTCTGGATGCAGACCCAGTAAAGTATTTCAGTGGACCAATTGAAGTACGTGAAAAGAAAAAAAAAACTTTATCCAATCACACAATCACATGCATTTTTAATTTATTATTATTATTATTATTATTTTTAACTTTAAAGCATCTCATCAGAGCAGACACAGGGCTGCAGGGCTAGACACATTAGGTCATAAAAAAAAGAGGGTTTACACATATTTTTGCCCATTTTTTCATTTTATTTACCCTCTATTGTCATAGCAAACTGACAACAAGGAAACAGAATTGATAGGTAAGTGTGTTTATGGTAACAGGAGGCAGCACATTAAACCAAAGTTCAATTCATAGTCTTAAACCGATCATTAACAGTCATTTAACTGTTGCATCAGTTCTAGTGTACTATTGAAAAGAATTAGAGAATACGTTGTAAGTACTGTATGTATATTTTAGTATACATAAAAAAATATATGTACTTCAGTGATATTATTTTAACATATTAAATAAAAATAAAAATATGGATGATTGTCAAATTAAGCCTACTGTATTACAATTGTTTTTAACACTGCAGGATATTAATTCATGCTTCAATAAACATATTCTTGCTAATCTCTTTTTGTTTTATTAAAACTTTTACTAACTTTTTTTCTGATGTTGGCACAAGTAACAGTACAGTTACTTTGTTTTAGTGACTGTGATTGAGTGAATTCATGTTTGGTAGACATTCAACAATTATTGTGATGTGTAAATATCAATTACTGTATGTCCGTGCATTTTAGTATAACTCAAACTATGTAGCAAGTTAGTGTATGGAATATGTACAGTATAAGTGTAGTAGAATGTATCTTAGCTCTGCATACTTAACATAATTGCTCCAGAACGGAGCACATGTCAGCATTGTTGGCTCAGTATAGAATTCTCAGCCACCATATTCGACTCAGTTTGGGGAAGTGGAGCTCAGTGTTTAAGGTGCTACTGACCTGTAAGTTGTGAGTTGTGTTTAGTTGTTTCTTTTTAATTGCATACTTTAGTATGCATTTTATTAAAAAAAAAAAAAAATANNNNATACATTTTTCTGGATTTTATTAAATGTATTCAGATATATTTAGTGCCACTGAAACACATTTTAAAATGCACTTAAGCATTTCTGTTGCAGTACCAAAGCACACATGACGTGCATCAGTACACCCAATAGTATATACTGTATGTAAATGTATTTCAAGTGTAATAACAATTGCGTCTATGAATTACACTCTTAAATCTACTTTAGTAGGTTCAAAAGCACAACCAAATGCATTTAAGATATATTTAAACAACATTTCTATTTAATTTGTTATGAATTGTTCCAAAAATAATACATTTATAATGAGTCTTTATTGATCACATATACATATGCAGAGTGAAATGATTTTTTTTTCGCATATCCCAGCATGTCAGGAAGTTGGGGTCAGAGTGCAGGGTCAGCTATGATACAGTGCCCCTGGAGCAGAGAGGGTTAAGGGTCTTGCTGAACGGCCCACCAGTGGCAGCTTGGCAGTGCTGGGGCTTGAACCCTCGACCTTCTGAGCAGTAACCCAGAGCCTTAACCGCCACTGCACCATTTAGTAGTCTAAAAGTATTAACTTTTCCTATTAATGATACTTTTTAAAGGTGCATTAATAAACATTTTTCTTTACAAGGGCTCAGACAACTGTGGTCTGCTGAGGTCATCTTCGACCCAACTAGGAGGCAACTCTTGCTACCCACAAGGAAATACTTCATTTTTCAAATCTCCACTATCAACTTCGAGAAGTGTGGGGGGAAAGAGTTGAGGGAGTCCATGAACATGAGAAAAGCCAGACATTTCGTATGTACATTTTGGAGTGGGTAGTTTGTCACTTCTCCGACAGGGTTAGGGTGACTTTAAGCTCAGATCTCATTTGTTTCCTTTTGCAAAAGACCAAGAATAGTCACAATTATAGTGCTCATAAATTTGAAATGACTGTTTATACTTTAAATCGATTTCAGCAGCTATTTCAGCTATGTACGGTCTCCTGCGTGACTAGTAAATACATCGTCATTCACAAAAATGATTTTTTGTGGAATTCTCAGTAGAAACCAGAAGGTTTAGCTACATTATAAATTAAATTTCTTATTTGTTATTTGTGGATGGGTACTGTCCCATACAAAAAGGTTTTTTTGTATACCAAAAACAATGCTCAAATAATTGCATCTTCTAATGTTAAAGGGTATTATTTCCATGTCATGCATCACTGATCTGTTGTAATTCTGTGAAATTTTAGATTGTTTCTGTAAAATAGTTTTAGTAATCCAATGATAAAGGAATCTTCCAAGAATTCCTCCAGTACATGGGTTTACGACATCAAACAGCTGAGATCCAGTTCCATCCAGCTGCATACAACAGACATTTATAGCTATGACTTATTTTACAGGAGGTCAGATACAGAGTAAACAACGACACCTTGACAGAATATGCTCATAAAATTTAACTGAGTAACACAAAGAGTCTACACATATGCAAAGTCTTTACTAAGCTTTACCTTTACTCCTTAGACAATAACACAAATGTAAGAAACAAATATTCACGAGGTGTCTTTAATGTTTATTGTGTTTCAACCGGGTTAAAATGTATACCAGAGTTTAGAGAAATGCAAAAAAGGAGGAAGTAATTAACCATGCAGTGTGAGTACAAAGAGGACCATAAAACTACGTTTGTGTTTTGTGAGCCGTCAAGTTCCCACGAGGTCACCAACTTATGTATCATAATAATAATAATCATAATAATAATAATAATAATCACTAAGGAAAATTTCTGTATCATGTATCAATGCTTAAACTATGTCATCAAGTAGTTTCAGTGTACTAGAATTAATGCTCTAATGCTTAGGTGTCTCCATGACACCAATAATCATGAGGCAATTGAACGGATTGCATGCGAGTTTTGTTCAACATCATATATTCTGACAGCCAAATGCTAAGTGGATTTAGGGGTTAATTAATAAAACTGATGACATAGTACAGTGTATATATTCTATTTAATTTTCTTACTATATTTACTCATGTATTTAATTATTATAAAACTAAAATCTATACAGACTGTGTAAAATCTAAAAGAATAATATGAATCAACTTAAAAGGCTACTTTCTGAATCTCCCTGGATCTCTGCAAAGATCATCTACTATTATGCTCTCAGAAAAAAAAAGAAGTAAGGAAGCACATACTGAGAGTGAGACAAAGCTGTAGAGTTGGTTAAAGGTGCAGAGTTGGTTAGATCATAGAGCATTGAGACTACACAAAGTCTGGAACTGTCACCTTTCCATTTACACTTGATAACTGAAAATGGTTAAGGGATTGATGGAGAGCTGCTGATGTCCCTGTGACCTGTCTACCCTTAACTTCTCCCTTTTATTGAAACTTTACTAGTTAGGTCTGCCTGAGTGTCCTGTTGTACTGAAAGACACAAGCCCCACCTAACCATTATATGCTAATTTACTCATTGATGCACTTTTGCTTCACATTTTTGTTGGGCCCTTCCTGGACCATGTTCCTGAGGATGTTGAAGGACCTCCAGACCATTACATGACACTACATCACGTGTAGGCAACACTTAGATGTTGTACAAAAATGCAGCACTATCAGTTAAAGGGGTCCAAAATCAACTGCCCCAATGCTGGTTGTTCAGTTGTGCCTGTGAGTCACACTGGCAGTTTTGTTGTGTTAAGGGGATGAAAGACAAACTGTCATATGTTCTGTGTGACACAGAAACAAAATGTAGCAATAATATCAGAACCCGAAATTATAAAGCAGCCTTACTTGCCTTATTTTCTTCAACTTGCCAAATTGATATGCCAAGCATACACATATCTAAACTAATCTTTAAAACACATAATATTACAATCATAATTTAAAAAAGGCAGTGTGTTTTAGTCATTAAAAACCTACATTTAAAGCATCTGAAATCAAGTGTTAACAGGAAACCCGATCTTATCCAAACAGGAACTGCACCCTAAAAATAACTTAGGGTTGTGTACCTTGCTTATGGGACCAAAGGCTCACGCAGAGCTTGTTGTATATATTGAGGTTTCAGTGTCTGGATATGATGAACACAGATTCTTCTCATGCCCTATTGGACTTTGGGTCATCCATTATTTTAGATATGTGGACACAGTACCATCTAAATAGTAGAACAAATCCCAGAAGCCACCATGGTGTCAGTGACAGATGTTTATAACGGAGTCATAAAAAAGCAAAATCAGGAACATTCTCAGAGCATATCACTTTCAGAAACCCTAAATCTCTGTGCTGGTCAGATGAACAATTGCAGTCTATGACACAGGGAGGCACAGAAAAAAAAAAAAAAAAGGTTCCTCAGTACCTTGTTAGATCAAAGCTTCCCCAGGGCTCTGCACTACGACCAGACTGAGCATACTACATGGCACTAATAAGTTTTTTGGGTTTTTTTGTCTATCTATCTATCTATCTATCTATCTATCTATCTGTCTGTCTGTCTATCTATTTTATGTGTACTGAAAGATGTCATATTTGTGGAGACCTTTCAACAAACTAATCTTACCATAACTGACAGGTCGATTTCTTAGTTTCTTAGTCTTATTTACCATGTCTCTCTCTACCCCCTGCCCTCTCTTTGTCAACATCATGCCTCTAACAGGGTCTTTTTATGTGTGGCAGTCTGACTCCCTCTCTCGCTGTTTACACATCTCTTCTTTTTTCCATAGCACCATGCTCTGAAACTCTCAAAAACAGAAGAGCCAGACAGAAACAGACTGAGGCCAAGCAAGCACACGAGAGAGGCAGCAGCTGAATCAAATCTAAACAAGAAGCCAGGCCACTGTTTACAACACACGCATACAGTAGCGCTCCACCCCATTAGTGAGGCTGTTGTGACGCAGGCACTCAGCTGAATTGGCCTGGCCTGATTGCATTAAGTGCAGTAAACAGCGGGTTCAAACAGGGTTAGCCTCTGTGCTGCTGCCAAATGTGGTGATGAAGTGTGCAATCACATTCTGGGGCGGCACATTAACTGTAACTCTGCACACTGCGCAGATGTAAATCAAGGTTCTCCTGAGGCATTCCAACAAAAGGAGGGAGGTGGTCTGTGTCTCAAGTAGTCTCAAGATACTAACAAAACCATCAACAGTCTAGCAAGATCAGCAATCAAAGAACAATTGACCACAAAAGTTTCAAAAGTCCAAAACAAGAAAGAATTAAGCCAATAAAAGCAAAGCACACGGTTCTTGGCTGACAGGAGGGGAACCCAATGTGTTGTAACCCTGCTGCCCCAAGGATGGATGTGTTGTGAGATGCTTTTCTGCTCACCACTTTTGTAAAGAGTAAAGGTTATGTGTGCTACCAGACGTTTCAGCTTTCCTGTCAGCTCACAGCAGTCTGGACATTCTCCTCTGATGTCATCTCATACAGAATGATGCTCCTAATAAACTGGCCATTGGGTGTATATCTACATATATAGGGGTCTACCAATGTAAAGAAAGAGAAGAGCCAAGATTGGATACATATAATAATTAAATGTCTCCATAAAGTGATTTGTTTTTACATTCTTGCATAGGAAACACTTTTTATTGTCTAGTTATTCTCATTATCCTAGTAGTTTGATTTGGTCGACCAGAACTTGCCCACTGATGGAAGTAAATATGAGACAATTCAATAAAAATGCTAATTTAATTACCATGACAATATCAACACAGGGCTGTATTAATTTTAACGGCAGCAGTTATTGAGTGTTTTTGGACGCTGTGCTCTGACTGAAGTGTTCCTGTTAAAAGAAACAATTGTTAGTGGTTTATACGAGTTTATTTTGAAATGTTTTATACTGTAGTGTTTTGGTAATTACAGTGCATTTTGGATATAAAATCAACTGAGTTTGTTAAGAGAGACTGAAGAGTTTTAAGAAAGGAGCTTGGTAGTGAATGATGTTTGCAAGCAGTTGTAAAAGATTGTAATGGATCCTGGGTGTTTTGTCACTCTGCAATGTTAGCTTCACTCTGAGAGGACTGCTCATGCTCTGCACATTGTTTGGTGTAGCCGATAATCCGATTTTCATGTGCATACATGTTGCATAGACTATAGTTGAATAATACATCCACTAGCTGTCTCTGTGTGAGACTGTCAACTCCTCGGGGCAGAGGAAAAATCAGTAGTGAGGCAGACGGTCAATAAATGTTGGGTTAAATGTACTTTTGTTAGGAAATGTTCAGTTCTACAGTCACTATTACTGCATGTTGTGTAGGACCCTGCTTTTGTTTTAATGCAGTGTTATGACTTTCATATGAGTTTTATGGTTAAGTGTTGCCTGTTCGAGTGTCTAAGTCTACACGGGATTGTTGTTATTTTGCACATTTCTTGCACTGATTTATCCACTTGTGTCTTGTAGCCTAAAAAGGCAAGAATAAAGCTAGAAATGAACAGTAATTTTATTTTGTATTTTGAAATTTTTGTAATGGGATACAGCATGAAACACCTGATGCATAAGCTTCTGTGCTGGGATTCATCTCGCCTTATCTCCATATTCATAGCAGGAACTGCAAGAGCGCTAGGCATCAGTTGTAATGAGGTCAAACTCAGCTTGCAGATCACGACAGCGCTTGAGCGGATTGGGGGATGGGATAACAGCACACATTCAGGGATATTAAGCATATAAGAAGTGAACACTCTCCTGGTGTTACACGTTTTTGTTTGTCAGAGCTGAGTAGTCTGTTATTTGTCCTGAGAGATATGCTTTAAGCCTTTCCTATAGTGATGCATATGTGACTGTATTGTTATTATTAGCAATTGTCAGTAGAGGAAGAAATAAAATCATTAAAGTTATCATCAGACAGAAAGAAAGAGTTAATCCTCCAGGGCAGTGAGTATTGAGGCCGGACAGATAATTGGATGTCTACGCTGTGGGGAACATGTTCAGAAATAACAACTGCATGATATTTAGTGGGTGTTACTTTAGGAACACGAGCATTGTGTATAAAGAAATAATAAATCTTTGAGTATGAGTGAAAAAAAACAAAACTTTGACCATTAGTCCTCATAAAATGAAACTAGGTAGATCAGAATTAGAATCACTTAATTCACCAAATGAACAAATGCACAGGAATTTAACTTCGGTGCATGAATATATAATGTGCAAAAACGCAAATGATGGGGTCATGTTTATATGAACATTATATTTGAACAAATTATATGTAGGCTCTATATGACACAGTTTAGATCCTCACCAAATATCAACACATGACAGGAGGTTCTCATTTATATTTTACATGCAAAAGGTGGGGCATATACAAAGTTGAATGTACTGTATATAGAGTATTTATTTGCAGCACAGGATTTTGCAGTAACCTGTATGCAATATTTTTATTTGCCCCATTTGAGTTCAATCTGGTTACATTTGTATGAAAAAAAGCCTTAAGAATGGGAACCATTTTCAGTATAAATAATAATTTGTTTATTAGTCTTTGACTTCAGTGGGTTGTGTGTGCAGGTATGTTTTCGAATCAGTATCAAGGCTAAACAGGTGACACTAAATAATTGAATTCAGTAAGTGCTTTATCCTGCTCGGAGTCACAGTGGATCCAGAGCCTGTCCACACTCTAGATGGGATGCCAGCACATCGCAAGGAACCACATTCACACCTACGGGTGAAATAGGTTATAATTTAGCATAGCCACTCCACCTACATGCACATTTTTGAAAAGTGTGAGGAAACCAGAAACCTAGGAGGAAACCCATGCTGATGCAGGGAGAACAAGTGAAACCCCACACACAGTAATTGAGCTCAAGACAGAACTGGGAACCTTGGAGCGGCGAGGCCATGACAATCCCTGCTGCCCATTATATAATTACAAATGCATTATATATTATGACCACTACATATTCTTTTCCAAACACAGTCTCGGAAATGGGGCAAGAAGATTCTATGAATAATGCTTTTTTTTTTCTCTACAATCCTTTTTGATACTTTCTCAACATACAGTCAATTCCAGAATTATTGCCACTTTAGATATGGAAAAAAAAAAAGCATTTGTGGATAATTGGCCTAATGTCACACTGAAAATTATGCTTTTCTGCTATCTTAGCTAAACCAGTGGTTACACCAAAGTAGAATAAAACTGGCCTGGTGGAAAAGCCAGTTCCTTGAAAGGGAAAGGGCACGGGACATGAAAAACCCTGTTTGGATGGGATTAAATTTACAATACCCATTTCCCACTTCATTACATTGCCCACTTCCATGTTATTTTATTTCTGTCTTGAATGTCAGTGTTGTTCTCCCTCCTCTCATTAAAAAATATAGAGCAAATTATCCACTATTTCTATTTCTGTGTCGAGATATTAAGGCTGGACTTAAATGGTAAATGTTCTGCACTTATAAAGTGCTTTTTTAACCATAGTGGTTCCACACACACACACACACACACACACACTAATGGTAGCAGAGCTGCCATGCAAGGTGCTAGCTTGCCATCGGGAGCAACTTGGGGTTCAGTGTCTTGCCCAAGGACACTTCAGCATGTGGAGTCATGTGGAGTCATGTGGAGTCATGTGGGCCGGGAATCGAATGGCCAACCCTACGATTAGTGGACGACCTGCTCTACCACCTGAACCACAGCCGCTCCACTTAATGTTGTATGCTAATTGTTACATATTTTGTTGTGTTTTTCTGTCGGTATCAAAAGTGTATAGACATTTTTTTGTGTCTGTATACTGATGTTCAGTTAAACAAAAAGTTAAATAAATATCCTTCATTATATTATCATGTGCAATATCTGACATGGACTGGATTGCAGACAGTAGTGGTGTACGTCTGGTATGAAAACCTGCGTTTAGTACGTGCCTTATTGTGCTCACTGAAACCTCAGTGCCTGTTGCCACCAAGTCTTGCTGCAGGTCTTTTACAGTCACTCGAGGGATTTCACAACCTGCCTTCTCAGAAATCTGCTTGCAGCCATTGATAGCTTCCTTTTTCTGCCCCGTCCAGGTATTTCATATATTTTCTACCCCTAGCCAGTTCAGATATTTCATGTGTTCCAGCTCAAGCACACCTGGTGCAACTAGTGAAGCCCTTGATTAGTTGAATCAGGTGTGCTTGAGACAACAAGTGTTGTTGTGAGGGATTTTATTCAGGGTGTTGAATAATTATGAGACTGGAGAAATCATTATAAGTCGCATTTTCAGTTGAATTTGGGGAAACCACTTGAAGAATTCACTGTGTTGAACTATTTCAATTGCTTTTGTTTGATTTGTTCATCGCAAACAGCTGAAAGTCTGTACATTTTGACAATAAACCTGATCTGCAATGGGGGTTGAATCATTTTGTTTGCAACTGTATGAATGTAGTTTCATAGATTTGGGGAATTAGTAACTATGGGGACCAATATACATTTTCACACAGGCCCAGTTGGTTTTGGATAACTTTTCTGCTTCAATAAATAACATTATTATTTAAAAACTCTATTTTGTGTTTACTCAGGTTGCCTTTGTTTTATCTTAGATTTTGTTTTCATTTCTGAAACAATTTAGTATGAGATATACACAAAATCAGAAAGTATTCATTAATTCAAATAGGTACAAAGCAGTCTTTACAAACACTGATAAGAATAAAATTTTTACATTGTATTTAGCATGAAGTTTGGCTAAATCAGAGGAATGTTTTAGTATTGATCTCTTTGTCTCCATGTATCTGTTCGATTGCCTGCACTTCCAATATTGTTTTTTTCCCCTCTTGATATATAAAATATTATATTACATATTAAATATTAAAGAGATGTGGTGGATTAATCAAACTTTGAAATGAGATGTACAACTGAATTAGACAATTTTAATAAAAAGAAATTCTCAGCAATATTGACAAACATTCAACTTGCTGCTAAACCACATACTGTACAGGTACATTTTGCCTGGGGTGAACGAGTTGTATAAAGGACATTTGTTATAAGTATTTCATGTTGTGTCTTTCCAAAGGTCAGATTGGAAAGAATGTTTAAAGAAATGTTTAACAATTATTTTGAATTTCAGGTAAGACGGCCTATCTGTATGACAGGACTGACCCGTTAAGTATTTCACTACGAATCAAAATGGCCATGTAGTTACAAATGCATTGCACTGTGGGTAACTGCATAGACTGCAGTGATGTCTGATTACACTATCATTAAAAAGTAACCTGATCTAACTTCTTGTTGGACATAAAGTAGTTTCATCCTCTTTTTCTTCAGCTGGCATGTAGGGTGATGGACAGACTACTCACCTAGGGTTTACTATGATATTAAATGTATAACTTTGGCCAATTACTGAGATGTTTAACATCTTATCAAAACATACACCAAGGAATAACCGTTCCTAAAAGTTTACATAGATATGTATGTTCACTAACTGCGTTAGGTTTTGTGACTTTCATTTTGACTTTTATTTTATTTTAAGTGACGTGCTATTAAAAAAGGCACATGTCCATGATTAAATACTGATTCCATATTAACACTTTATTTTAATTATTTATTTATGCCCCATAAATGCTTTACAAGTTAACACATTAAGTTATATACGTGTATACATTAATTGATTTGGATCTTTCCATAGTTCTACTGAGGTCGCTGCAGGGTGAACAGTAATGCTTTACTACCCCCTAATGGTGTGTTGGTGTCACTGCTGCCAGGTCCAACTGGTCTTTCATGTCTCCTTATTCGTAATTGAAACATATCTGTGCGTCATAGACTCAGATTTGAGCTCTGCACACTTTAGCATGGTCTCCTCATGTCCGAGTGGGTTTCATCCCACATCTACTCTAAATGTACCCCATTCTGACCCGGATAATGCAGTTTACTGTTGTTACAGTCAATATTAAGTGTTTGCATTCTTGGCATTGATTCTATAAGTCTCTGGAACCTGGTACAGGTCTCTGGAAGGATGAACACCATGTAGGCCCAAAAAGCTAGTATAGAGTGCTCCAAAATCGCCCACAGATGTTCAGCTGGGTTGAGATCTGAGGATTGTGAAAGCCGTAGCCTGCAGTTTACATCAAGTTCATCCTCATCAAACCATTCAAAGTGAACGCTTGTAGCCTGTGGCTGGAGGTGGGGCAGGTAATCCTGAAAAAGACCACTCCCATCAAGATGGTGATCAGTCAGAAGAACTTTGCATTGACTTCTTGTGACTCCTCTCTCTTAATGGACAAGTGCACACAAACCATCCATGTAAAAATAGTCAAACGGAGCCACCAGTTTTTCCAGACCATAATGACTCCTTTGTGATTGGGATATACACCAGTTTCAGTTAAGGGAAGTCTGTAGTTTTCAGAACTATAGTAGAAAACATTTTTTTAAAAAAACAAAAAACACACACATCTAATATTGCTCCTCCCATGCCTAATTTCTGTTACTAGGATTAACACCAGCTCTCATTCAATCATTATCGCACAGCAATATATTAGCAAATACTGATTTAAACATGCATACATATGAATCTGTTTGAGAAGAGGAATGTTTAAGACAACTAAGACTAAGACTACTGAATAATGTTAGTTTTAAACAGCACCTAGTTTAAATTAACTCATGATTCATCGATGTTCTAGACTAGAGCGTGGGAGTGTGTGCCCTGAATTGTTCTTTATAAAGTTTATGCTTTACACATGCTTGCAAGCAGGCGACTGTTGTGCGGATGTGTGAAGAGGAACACACAAATAAAGACAGACGCAATGGTTTTGCATTGTTTTCTGTTTTTACTACAAAGACAGAGTTAGGATCCAGCAGTACATTGGCTTGAGTTACTCCACAGACTACAGAGCACGACCATTCTCGATCAAAAAAAACTTTTCTATACAAGTCTAAAATGCTAGTGTTTACTGTAGCACCATTTCTTTGAGATGTCTTTAGGGTCCTTGGCTCATATATAACTAGAGTAAGGTCACTATCAAAGAGCGCACACATCAACATTAACATCATTCTCATCTATTATAAAGCACACTGTAGCAGTACTCGACAAACATCGCAGTGAAAAAAGGGGTCACTACATCTAGTCTTTGACTAAAAACATGTTGGAACATTCACATAGTTCCAAGCTAAATAACTATCCCATTCTATCTCTCTGTGCAGTAATATTTCCTGACGTTTGTGGAATATTACAGGTATCTACAGTACAGTAAAATTCTTCAAGTACAAAAATATATTACAAATCTCCAGGCATATTTACATGGGCACTTTCTCAACAAATACATCTATAGGATTTCTATAAAGCTAGTGAGGAAAAGCTGTGGACAAAAAGGGAGAGCAATTCAATTTTAACTTTATAGTGGTATTAAGAAATAAAATGAAGCATTTCAAAGTCTAGCACCATTCAGAGTCCGATATTGTGCAATTTCTTCCTCTTCATAGATTGAAAACACGTTTAAAATTTTGGGCATTAAAAAAAAAAAGAAAAAAAAAAAAAAAAGGTAATAAGAATTTGAACTCCTGCCTCTACAGAGCCACAAGTCCATTTGAGCTTGGAAACATCAGCAGGCAATGATCCTCCCCATCTCCTAGAAAAACATCCTGAAAACAAACAAATCCACATTCGGTAGGAAAGACAGACACACTTTAACCATGAGGTAAGGAGCACAGGTCATGAGTTATATACCAAACAAAGATAAGGCTCTACAGAGTTCCATACGAGATCCACATCTTTAGATACATACTTTCTCACGAAAACTTGTTATTCAGACGTGATTTATAAAAAAATGTACTATAGCACGTTTACTACAATCTAGTAATGATTGAGCATGTGGACTCTCCAATCAGAAACTGAACAAACAGTTGCACGGTCACCAGAGAAAGATCTGAGACTCTTCTTCTAGACAATAGAGTGTACAGATATAGGTACGATGAGGTCTGATGAGGTACATTCAACATTATGAAAGTACAATGACTAATATAGCTGCAAGCAGCAATTATCAGGGTTCAAGCTGTTTAGGACCCTTAAAGACCTTAAAAGATATAGCTTAACATTGCACAATCCTATAAGCACCCAAGTCAAAGAAAAAAAAAAAAAAAAAGAAGATAATTTTAAGAAATATCGGCCTTCATTAAGCTCGTCTAACAGCTGCTGAACATTGACTGACCAATGGCGGCCATGTTTTTCAACATTCACAATTGTCCTCATATGCGTTGATTGGACCATTCAACACATAAGGACCATTCTTGCAAGATTTATTTATCAAGTCTATTGGACCAATGGTTCCACATTTAGTGCCAATTTCATGTTTTGTTCTGTTATAACGCCACCAACTGGTCACAATCAGTAATTATTTTTGTATCTGTCCTTGGTGATGATGTCATATTCCGTTCAAGAGTTATAGCCATTTAAGTAAAGGTGGCCATGCCCACTTCAAATGTGCCCTTACAAGGGTAAATTAAAAAGTTACTTTTAAAAAAATATATATAATTATAGATCTATATAGTCCAAAGAATTGTCCTGCGAAAAGCCTAGGACTAGTATGCAAAACTAGGTTTTTTAAGTAATCTCAAATATTTAACGGACAATTTGATTGACAGCAGTGGCCCTAAAGGCAAAGTTGTTCAGAATGAGGAGCTTTAACAGAGAATACAAAGAACATGTGTATGTCTCAAACTTCGGATCGTATACAATCATTTACACACATATATTCAGCCATTTTCATACTGGCCAAACTCAGCAATTTTTGTCAAGTGATCTTAGAGGCCTTACATAAGTATCCCAAGTTTGCTGAAAATATATAATTCCATTTGAGTTATTACTATGTAATAGAGATGCACCGATGTATTGACCGATAATCGGCATCAGCTGATAAAGGCTATTTTTCACGCTATCGGTTTCATCAACTTCGTCGATTTCGTGCTGTGTGTAAAGATGATGTCTCTTGTGTGGATTGATGACAAAACTGCAGTTTGTAAACTCTGCACTGCTAAAATTTTACACCGGATGCTGCAGCAGTGAAGCGGGAGTTTCGGCGTCGAGTCTAATTTTTTTCCCCCCTGCGCTACTCAAGCTGAATAAAAGGGTCAGTACACCGTTGAAAGACTTTAATGAAGATGAGTTGACAAAAAAGTATATATTGCACAGGAAAATATATTTGTAGAGTAGTATATTTCATATCCAGTTAATGTTAATATATAAAAAGTTGATATTATATATTACCAGT
>JANDJT010000092.1:2144420-2159961 GCA_024331685.1 Stegophilus panzeri | reverse complement strand
CTCTATTTTGGTTTCATCTGACCATAGAACCCGATCCCATTTGAAGGTCCAGTAGTGTCTGGCAAACTGAAGATGCTCGAGTTTGGTTATGAATGAGAGTAGAGGCTTTTTTCTTGAAACCCTTCTAAACACCTTGTGGTGATGTAGGTGACTTCGGATTGTAGTTTTGGAGACTTTCAGACCCCAAGACGCAAGATCCCAAGATCCTTGGAGATTTTTTGGCCACTCGAACCATCCTCTTCACAGTGCACTGAAACAACTTTTTGCCACACATCACAGCTATATTCCTCGGTCTTGTCCATTTTTATGAATGACTAACGGAATTTGGCCTACATGTTGCCTCATATTTAGACGCCTGTGAAACAGGAAGTAATTGTTGCACGCCTATATTTAACCAAGATATTTTTTCTGGATAAACCTGTGCTCATATTTACCAAGGGTGCCAATATTAGTGGAGGGCACTGTATATTATATCCACATCAGGGTTTACTTCAGTGGTACCCAAACTAACACAAACAGGGTCTAGAGATAAACTCACAATCTCCTTCAGTTTCATTCATTTATTTTACAAATTAATATTTTTTTTAAAAAATTGAAGATGGATTGTGTGTTTAGACAAGCCACGTTTACATTAACTGTAAATGTTAAATGTTGCATTTAATCCTCCAAATCTACATAAGCTACGCAGACGTACTGTAGCTTCTGCAAGCGCACACAAAGTCATGTGTCGAGTATAAACTAGTCTGCTTTGTGTCAAGCCCTATCACACCACCCCTATTTTAATTTAAATAATGAGTGTAAGAAGTAATAAATACAAATTATGTACAACTTTAGAAGAGAAAAAAAAAAAAAAGTGATAAGTACTGCTGCTGGATCATGTTGATGTGAACAATAAAGTTTTTATTCTCATTACACTGTCTAAAGGATCGATACTGAGACAGATGACTGGTAAACACATAGAATATATTCGCTCAGCACTGCCTGAGGAGCTCTGTCTCACACTGCTTTTCTACACACTGTTTTTCCAGACTATTTCCACTCTTGGTGAGCACAGTTGATTATAAGTCTGTATAACAAGATAAAATGAGCATTAAACGACAGGAACCCACACGGAAGGGAAGAAACCGTAACTGTGAAGGCAGACATGCTGAGAGATTAGGAAGAGGCTCATGTGTGCCTTACTACTAACTCAAACAGGGCTCCAGCTGCTAGCGAGCGGGGGTTAAGAACTAATGAATCGAGAATGTCATGTGCACTATTCAACATGAGTTCCTTACAAAAAAAGATTAGCGTTTGAATAACAGGTGTCTCATTTACAAACCCATGTAAAAGTATGTTGTACATCCTAATCTTGTACTAATCCACATAGGTGCTTTGAGGCACAGACATGATTTACAAGATGTCCCGTCTTGCTTGTAGTTGCTTCCCGTCACAGAGGCTTTCTTGAAAAAACAAAACAAAAACAACAAGATCTCTAGACACAGTCAAGAGACATCCAGGCTAAGAGGAACTTTCTGATTCAAATCGCACTGTCATATTACAAATGAGAGAGATAGAGAGAGAGAGAGAGAGAGAATGTGTGTGTGCGTGCACGCGTGTATAAGGGAGTATATTTCCCACCATGTAAGGGCAGGTCATGGCAGAAAGGAAGAGGACAGCAGCTTTTGGATGAGACGCAGGCACAGATATTACAAATCCTATTTCTTGAAAATAAATATCAAATCTACAGCCATAAGGCATGCACAGCTCATCCATGCCATCTGAAATGAGACTGCAGCTGTTTTCACTGTAAAACTCCACTCTGTCCATTTTATTATGCTATAGTATAAGAAGCTGTCCAGACCTAAATTTAGTTCTTTTGTTTTTCTGCCTGTGATTTCATACTTATTCCACAGCACAAATCTCCTTGTGGACATCACAAAAATCCAGATAATGATCCCCGTTGAACTGAATCTCAGCGGCGTGTTTTTGATGTGAAAGTTTCATCTGATTGTTTACAGTTTCTCAGGCTTTTTTTTTTTGGTCTTTCAGCATGTGCGGACATGCGAGTGCACACACAAATTCACTCAGCAAAAACGACACTTTAATAAACACAAATAGCGAGTACACACGCTCATGCACATACACATACACATGACTGTTTAAAAAGGTGTGATAGTTTTTCATTTCTGACTTGTACAAACAACATGGGGAAAAAAATCTGTAGAACATGATCAAACAATTGTTTAAGCCAATTGTGGTGTCAGTACAAGTTTATTGACATAGCTGAGGAAACCTGTTTGGAAAACCGGTCGGGAATGCTTGGCCTCTTGTTGGTCATACACCCTTTCAGTCCACCCCCACCTCAGTCTGAAATAGTTAAGCACCCAGCACAGCCAGATAATTCTCCTATGAGCAGAAAATCACTGCATACTCCAAAAAAACAAACAAGAAATGCAGTAAAAAAATAAAAATAAAATACATAATAATAATAATAAAATAATAATAATAATAATAATAAAGTAGTCATTTATTACTGGTGATGGGGATGAAGTTGGATGCAGTGATCATAAAAGTGATGTCAGCACAGTCCTTGCCAATTCTGACTCTAATGAGCATGCTAACCTTTGTGTACATTTAACCATTAGAGACTTAATCTTGAGACTTAATCAAAAATTTGACAAATCTTGACTCTTTAAATTGATGGAGGCACTGGCCAACACACTGACTAACAGAGCGTTATTAATCTTGGTGATATTCTATATTCTTCTTTCTACAGGTAAACTGTTTTTAAAGAGTATTTAGTTGAACAGTAGAGAGAATGGAAATAAACTGAAACTTGCAGGTGTGCTTTAACTCATGTGCATGCTTAAAGGTTTCATTTAATTCAAAAGGTGTGAAATTATTTTTGAAGGTGAAAGTCGAGCAATGAATAATGGTCTTAGAAAACACTGAGTTTATTCAGTGTGACCAAAGCAAAAATGATTTTTCTTACTGCATGTACAGGATTGTTGTGATGTTAATTCTATATTTGCTTTAAAAAAAGAAAAAAGAAAAAAAAAAAAAAAAAAAAGAAGAGAAAAGAAAACGCACGCACACTCGAGCACAATCACAGAATATCACTGCCCACCTGGGCAAATTTGCAGGCTGCTTAATTTTGCACACACATGTGGAGATTCCTCCGCATTAAATCCAATCCCTCACATGCCACAAGTTTCAGTCAATATTGTGTTTCTGCACTATATTGCATTACTTGTGAATTCCTAATGGAAGAGCGTCTACTTTTGGTGATTCTCACTACCACTGGAACCAGTGCTGAGACAACAGGATCTCGGCAAGAACGATGGTGACAGGATAGTGGTATTTATATTTAAAATATATTATGCCGTATGGTCAATTTGTGACTTTGGTAAAGGTCTCTGGAAGAATGTGCACTCACACAAGAGGGTATTCAGATAATTCTCACCATGTTAGTTATACAGAGTTAAAAGTACCACGGTTACAGTATATACCCAACTACTCTAGGGTTAGAGCAGTTCTCTTTATGACAAACTCATTCATTGCCATGTTCAATATAGTTCCATGTTATCCACTGAAACTGTAGCTGGGGAAGGGGGAAACAGAGCGAAAGTAGTAAATCTTCAGTAAACAATTACAAATATCTCCTGTGTACTTGGATTATGCGAGTAATCCAGCAAATCTCTCCACAGCTATTTACCATCATATACATTCCGTCACCACATTCTGAACTCTTCATTAATACTTTACATGTGATGTGCTGTCAGCTAAACCAACAGTTAGGTCTTCAGCCAAAGGAATCCATCAGCAACAGTTGCTTATGCTCGGGTTCCGAGGCCAGAGTCTGTACATTGCAGAGGAGATAAACACTTCCACACGACTCAGTGCTCAGATCAATGCAACCTACACACAGGTTGTTGTTTTTTTTGCATGGTATAGGTTTCATTTTTGAATATATATATATATATATATATATTTTTTTTTTTTTTCTAGCACTTACGGGTTCATGCTGGGTGAAACCATTCAAAGGACCACATAATCCTATTATATACAGGTTGGTATGCATACAGAATACAGTTCATATTAAAGGCAGCAACCCTACACAAAAAAACCTGTTCTGCCAAATCCATACGCCTCTCAGTACAGATCATGTCAAAACCTCGCATTATATTCAATAGCTATTTATCTTCACCCTGCCTGCCAAGTTCAACATCTGCAAAAGAATATAACATTAAAATTCTGAGAAATCCTGAGACAGCAGCCTGAGACGCAGACTACGAAAATCAGTGGTTAAAAAGCCATCTTCAGTAACATTCTGGTCTCACATAGATGACTGTAGCACACATCACTGAAGGCATCATCCCCACTAATGGGCATCCTTGTGAAGAAGTCTGGCCAGAGCATGGGAGGAGCCCACGAAAAGCTGCAGTTAGCCTCTCCTGCTGTGGCAACAGGGTTCCAGACAGGATTCAGTGGGGATTACTGGAAGTGCAGACTATATGGAAAGTATAGCTGTAGCCAGAAATCAGCAGGATAATACTAGACACAGAATCAAGTCTAAATGGAGTTAGACTGCATCAGCTGTTTGCTATGGAGGGCTTGAACACCATGCACATGGACTTGTTTTGGTTGTCAAATGTGGCTTGGCGAAACATTTACATTCCATGGCTAAAACGTATCTATGAAAACCTGAAGTATGCTAAGCAACTGTAATTAAATGAACATTTAAAAAAACAAAAAAAAAAAACAACAACAAAAACAAAAAAACAAGAAGAGTAAAGAAAGTGGAAGTACTTGCAAGTGTTAGAGAAATTAATTCAGGATGGCAACTGTAAGTCAGAAAGTAATGCAGCAGTGAGCATTATTTCTTTCTATGGTAAATAACAGCAGTGAAGAACACGTCCATATGATTAAATGAAGCACATGTGAGCAGTCACATACTTTGAGATATGAGGATGTGTTTTGGTTTTCCAGAAAGCATGTTTCTCAGTACAGTTGTGCTTCACTGACGCATTTGTTAAGCCTTTCATTAATACACTATTTAAAAACATGTCCATGTTCGTTTATTTAGATTTTGACTTTTGCAATATATCACGAATATTAAAAAGCCCATGTTTTGATAATATCACGAGTAAAAAAAAAAAAAAAAAAAAGATACTTTGAAAAAAAGATGATGTAGATGACCAAAAGAAATTTGACCAAACAGATTTTCTATTTTATAGAAAATATCCTTTTTGAACAACATAAAGCAATATTCTTGACATTTATGAAGTTCAGGACTGTTGCATGATGCAGCTGATTTTGGAGGTTAAAAAAAAAAAATGTTTTACAAAAGTGCTCATTTCCTTAATTTGGCATTTTGTGTCATTTTGCACCACGATCTAGAGAGCAACAGAAATCAGGATAATGATTTCTAAAAAAAAAAAATTCACAGTTGGACCTTCTGTATGTAATGCACTTTGAGATTTCGAACTCAAAAAGAAAGCGCTACATAAAGAAATATTATGTGATGTTGCTGGTGTTGATGTTGCATGTTGACCTTTTCATATTTCACATTCAGTATAAGCTCTAACCTGATACTTGATTCACTGCAGCTACACTGGGCCCGCACATACAGCCAAAGAGTAAAAGCCACAGGGAAAAACCACAGCGCTGCGTTAGGGGGCATAGTACACTGAATACAAATTCACCATCTGATATTTATTCACAATGAATGTATATTTAGTCACATAAAAATGCAGAAGGGATTGTGGAATGGCAAGAGGCAAGCATGGTCTAGAAAAGGCAGCCGCATAGCGCTGACCAATCACAAACTAGAAGGAAAAGTGCTGATGCCCGACTGCAAATAATAGCGCACACAGACTGTTCTTCCCAAAAATGTCAGACTTGAAATTTTCTTTATAGCATTATCTCAGGCTAGTAATGTATGACCTAGGCTTGTGAGATACTAATTTTCCTCTGATCATGATTATGATGTTTTAAAAATATCCATCCATCCATCCATCCATCCATCCATTTTCTATACTGCTTATCCTATAGGATCACGGGGAACCTGAAGAGAATCCCAGGGAGCAAGGGGCACAAGGCGGGGTACACCCTGGACAGGGTGCCAATCCATTGCAGGGCACACAATCACATACAAATTCACACACCTGTTCATAGACTACAGACACTTTAGACATGCCTACCAGCCTACCATACATGTCTTTGGACTGGGGGAGGAAACCGGAGTACCGGAGGAAACAGCACAGCACAGGGAGAACATGCAAACGCCACACACACAGGACAGCGGCAGGGAATCGAACCCCCAACTCTGAAGATGTGAGGCGAACGTGCTAACCACAAAGCCACCACATTTTAAAATATCATAAATTATTTCATTGGTCCAGAACCAATAAAGCCTTAAAGACAACAAAGACAGAAAAACAAGCATCTCAACCTTTTCAGATTTAAGGAGTGTAGGCAAGAGTGTTATAATATTTACTGTTGACAAACAACGTATTGAATCACTTAATTATAATCCCCATTAAGATTATTTGCAAAGTGTTAAATTTGACACTTTGTAGGACTACTGTTTAAGGTCAGAATCGTTTGAGTTCAAAATCGTTGCCCATGTTCCTCTTTCAGATAAAAACTGACCACTGTAAGTGAAGTCCAAAATATACTGACAGATTTCGCTTCATATTAATGTGAAGTCAAAACATTCTCTATTATTGATACAGAAAGTGAGCATGCCACGCGAGTTCATTCAAGAGCACGTGCATTTGGGGGAAGGGGGCAGGGCTTCCATGTGTTAATGTGTTCCAATAGTTAATATCAGAGAGTTCAAAATCACCTGCACAGATTCACATTGTTGATTGGCTCATCTCTCATTTTATTCGGAAAAGACCACTCGTCTTTTGGCATATTTTTTTGAATGATAACTTGTACTTCTGTACTCTGATGTTAAAGCTGGAGAGTCTGGTGATATAATAAACATCACCAGATATAGTGGCAGTGTAATATCTTTGTGAAGGGATGACAAAATCATTATAAGTACAAGTTTAGTATGACGCCAATAAAACTACATGATTGCAACGATAAAAAATAAAATAAATGTTGCCTGGTCAAAGGTTTCTGAAGATGTCAGTGCTCTTGGTGAGTTAGACATCCATCTGGATAATGAAAAGATTTGTTTGTAATCCTTGCTGTAGACAGACATGCCTCTATGTGGTAAACGCAGAGAGCGGTGTGCATGTACCCTTACACACCCAAGTGTCTTCACTTTTATACCATCTCACGGTCTTGCAGAAGTTGGTTATTTCATGTTAATCATTACGAAGACAGGTCATCTTGCTCATCCGGCCAATGTAAACACATGATCATGTCACACTAGTGTGGAAGGAGACTTCATACAATTAGAAAACAGACGTTTGAGTATTTGATGCTGATTATCTGTTTAACGAGGCAACGTGGCCACCATCTGAAAATAGAGATCAGTGGCACTGAAATACGTGTTAAGTGGGTGGAGGTGTGGTGCATAAATTCCGAGCTGATGGTGTAAAAAAAAAAAATCAGGACCTCTAACATTACAAAATAGATTAGAAGAGGGCTTTTAGCAAAGAGAAGCACGGCAGCACAAAATTAAAACACAACTGCCTCCTACTCGCACAGAGGAAGCTATTCAAGCAAACTGCAGGGAGGGTCGTGAGTGGATGAAAAGAGAGAAAGTGCTGTGGCGAGTCCTAGTGGTAGGTCACAACTCTGTAAATCACACACACACACAGCAAGAGACTCCCTGCATACTTCTCTTGCACCATAATGAATCCGACAAGTTAAAATATTTTAATGGCCTAAGAAAACAATGGCCCCTATTCATCCAACCTGTGTACAGTCAAATCATCATTTTCATGTTTAGCATATCAATCAGTGTCTAGTTAAACACTGTAAGTTTGAGCATAACATTTGAACAATGTTAAACGTGTAGCAAAGAAAAACGTATAATTGTTTTATGGTGAATTTTTTTTTTCTCTGAGGAGACATTTACAGAAGGAGTCTCCAATATCACTGCTTTGTAACAGTCATGGTGCTTCAGGACATTCCATAACATTAAATCTAACTATAAACCATTCAAATGTGAAACATGTTAATCACTGATAAATTAAACATTGTAATGATTGCCAAATCACTGTGGTATGAGTGGAATAACACACTCCATACCATGCGGTTATAGCAAAATAATCCACTTCAGGGTGGTAGCAGTAACTATACTTCATCCGCCATATCACATGATTATTTTCATATAATTGATCTGTTGTTGCGTTGCTCCTTACATTATCAAGATCTATTTCATCAATTATTACAGCAATTATACAGTAGTATAAGTAGAGTAGAGTAATGTAAATAACATGACTCTTACTTAACAATAGTAGATGCGGATCTTTATCGGCTCAATTGAGTAAATAGGTGCGTTCGTCTACAAAAGGCACAAAGTTCTGACCTGGATAATTTCCTATCATAACAGTTTTAATCACTGCAGGTTGATAAAAAAAAAAATTTCAGCATTTTGTTTATATGAAAAAAGGATTACTTGTGTTCTTCAGAAAGGAAACTTGGCTCACATGCAATTATAAATGAAAATGTAAGTAATTCTCACTTTAGCTAAATAAGCCCTGTAGAGAACTGAAATAAAGGATACTTAGCTGTAAATAAAGTTCACATAATTACCAGTTTTATGAGGCTGTAAAATGGTTTAGTTTTCTTCTTGAACGTGACCTCGAACAGCTTTATAGAAAAACAGAACATGCATCCATCACTTTCTAGACACGTCTACATCATTTCAGCTACACTGAAATTAATTTCTCCCACTTTCCTCTAATCTTGGATAACTGTAGTCCACTGAATGCTTGACACCTCTATAAATTACATGAAATTGGGTTACATGTAAATTAGATGTATATGAAGGTAAATTGGGGTCTTTCATATGCATATGACATTTAAATATGTGGATGAATTGTCCAAATGGTTTTTATTTTTTTATTTTTTTTTTTATAAATAGCTTGTTGCCACACAACTGAAGCTGATTCATCAACTGTCCTCGAATTACTCGTAAACCAGTTACTATAACAGCTCAAACGTCACTGCGTTGCTCAAATCTACACTAATTTCTACACAACTCTGATGAATATGTATCTGAGAAGCGGTCTGACCAGAGCTGAATACATTATAAATGATGTGACAGCGTGACTGGTGAGCAGTCCTGCAGCGGCTATCCACTCAAAAGAGCGACGGTGTGGAAATAACTCTGTACTTACCCCGACCTTCTCACTGTAGCCACACATAAATCAGTTGCAGTGTACAGACAGATAGACAGACCAGCGTCAGCAAAAACCCAGCTCTCACTCAAATTAAGAGGAGAGAATCAAATTAATCAGCACTACATCACCTCTCATGCTGGTTGTTTAGCTATTTAGTGAACACTAATCATTATGACAAAACAGTAAATAACAGCGTTAGATGTGAATAACCTCAGAGGAAGTGCTGCTACTTAATCTTAATACCACAGCATTCACCTTGCATTCACACGTGATTTCAGCGACAGCGGCAATCGAAAAAGCATCAGCGTGACAAGTGACACGCAAGTTGTGATATTTGCAACCTTATGCAAATTGGGTATTATGCAGTAAAGCTACAAATCCAAACAAACATCTCAACTCATTCCTCAGACCAATCGCATAATGCCTGCGGTAAATCTTTTCAATTCAAAATCCCTCTCACAACTTCCTACTTGCAAGTTCCTACAAATATTTCCAGTGTACTGAATGACAAAAATGGAGAATTGAATAAGAATAAAATGTTAAGAGTTAAAAATGAAATGTGGGTGTAATACAGTCACTTTGAATAGTAATATATTCTGCTACCTATGAATAACTCAGCATTACCATTATGGTTGAGCACTATTTGTGATTGCTATTTCTTTAAGTCAATGCAGTGTCTCTTCTAAATTACAAGGAGGGTAAACAGTAAAGCTGCACTTGCTGTTATCCAGCTCTTTCCTTCAAACCACACAAAATGTGCAATTCCGCCATTTGTCACTTCGTGTAATTTGTACTTTGAGTGCACAATGTTTGCTTGGTCCCAGCACTTGAGTCCACACTCTGGACTGTTTCTCATTTGGGGGTGAGGCTGATAAATGCAGGTTTATATTTATATGAACTGTGGCTTGACTGCAGAATTCCATACATCACTTTTGTGGATGCAGGTTTGCAAAATGGCACGCATTACATGAATGTTACTTGCCATGTGGCCCAGAGCACGAATAGCTTCCACACCTAACGTGGACTGTGTCATGTTTTGGTTGAATTGAACCCAAAACCACCATTATCAAGAAGACCAGGGACTGGATCTCTGGACCGCCCCAGCACTTGAAAACAGAGATCACGCTTCACCAACCGAACCTGGGGCTCAAACGGCTCAGAAAAACAAGCATTACCATGACCTAATCTATTTACGTCTAGCTTCTCATTCAAAAGGTTTGAATGAGAATTTTTTTTTTTAAATCGATGATCAAGAAAGTAATCAGTCTCAATCGATTTTACATCATCTGCTATTATATTTCAGGAGTGCTTCCCCCCCCATCACTGCAGTTGACTTACATAAATTAGCCCCAATGCACATAAAATGGTGGGAGTTTTACCAAGTGTAATCGCTTTAACAGAGATTACACGTGAAAAAAACAGGCAAAGACTGGTCAACAGATCTGGCTGAGTTGGAACAAATATTACAACTAAAGGGACTGAAAGCTGCTCAGAGGATATGAAGTCAAGGTTGGACACAGTAATCGAGTTATTAGTGAATATTCTTGTCACATTCTTGGCACAAAAGTTTAACATTTATTTTTCCATTATTATAATTATACACTATTTGACCTCTTGTAACATCTGTGAAACCTAACAGGAACCGCATGCAAATACACTTCTCTAATTACTCAGCCATTTGGCAAATAGCAAGGCTGCCTATTATACAGACACTTAGAAACACATTTCTAACTTCCTGGCAATTTTTGTACCTTTTCGATTCATTGGCCAGTTATTTGGTTTGGATTGTACCATCAGAATTTTACATTAATATTACACAGACTGTCACGCTTGATGGGCGTTTAGTAATCATCCTGTCATTTTCCTCTTTGAAGGGAAGAATACTAATATTTGCCCTCCTAGAAATCTTCAGCTAGAGGCTAGTACTTGCAGATTTTTCTTATTAAAGATCCTGATGAATGTACAAAAAAAAAAAAAAAACCTCACCTACTGTGGATATGCAAAAAAAATCTGTGCAGAAATTTCCAATTCTGTAATGACTGAATTGTTCAGCGTGAGCTTTTTTTGGTGTACATTACATTTGTGCAGAATTCACACATTAAAGTTATATTTCAATTTAAAAGTGGATCTACTTACAAATTCCAAAATGCTCTAATGCAATATTTTTTCCTCCATAATGTGCAGATGAATATTATTATAACTACATTAGTTTATCCAAAAACCAGCATGGAATTAACAGGTGTGTACGTCAAATTCTCCCTTTTTTGACCAAATATAGACCATTTATTATAAGTGCATCAGTTGTTCCTATTATGTCATATCTGTTAAAACAGTGACGGACATGTTTGTATGATAAAGTATTCGCCTGTACATACTCTTAGACTGATGATATCCAGTAAGACCGACTCTGATAATTTATCTGATTCTTAACATGCCCATACTTGCAATATACCTGAATTTTTCCTTTTGAGAACACACACTCTGGTATAGAAGATAATAAACACTGACTTGCCAAGCGATGGAGTTTCTAGTAGTGCGACTTTGTATTCCTGTGGTATTTCAACATCTTAAATGTGCACTCAATATTTACACCAAGATTAAAATATCACCACACCATGTTCTCCCACTGCTTTTGAATTTCTAACAGTTATTAACAATATTATGAAGGAAAAGGGTGTTTCTGAACATTTGATTCTATATAATACCCGTCTGGTCTGGACAGATGATCCCAGAATCAATGGATGTCTCTCCGTCTCAGTCCCTCTCTTTCTGTTTTCTCCCATATAGCTCTTAGCCCTGATTTTCTATCTCAGTTGAATAATATTAGTCTCTGGTCTTGGACCATTAGAGGGTTAAAACAAATGTCGTTTGTTTGCTAAATATGTTTAATTCTCATAGCTCCAAGAGAAATATGGGATTAGATTTGATTTCTCGTAAGTGTCTCATGACAATTTATTACGATGTCAGTATTATGTCCCAGAGCAAGAAGGGCGGATGTGGAATTCATTTTTATCTCCAAACCTGTAGCATTCTGATGCAACTGGTGAAGCCCTCCCTCATCCCCTACCTCAGTCGGTCAATCACAGGTCACATACACACTTCCATCAAGCTCTACATCATCTAGTCCTATGACCAGAGGGGAGAGAACAACAGGGACAGAAGGAATCACGTATGAACTCCTGCTGCATAGCAGCTGCTGTGAAGACAATCTCTGAATCACAATACTGTTCCTAGGTGACATTGAAAAAGCAGATCCACAGACTGCAGCATGATGAATATGTATCTGCAGTGTGCGTTTCAGGGCATATTACAGAACAGTCACAGAAAGAGGTGGCTTTCGAGTGTAATAGCACATTAGAGATTAGTGCTCGGTTTTAGGGAGTGAGCAGCAGACACAGACAAACTGAAAGTCTGAAAGCACAGCAATGTCCTGTGTGTGCAAAACAGAGTGACCAAGATACAGAAATCTATTTGTTCATGAGCCTTTTTTTCAAGCTGGAGTAATGAATGGTCCCATATCATTCTCAATCTCTGGCTGTCTGCCATCTACTGCTGCTGTAATTGAAGGAATTCTGCAGTGCACACAGCCACCGGTCAAAGGGCGCTGGGAGGAACTGGGCTTTTATGCTGAGCTAAGATGTGGCTTATCATTTCTCTTGTATTTGTGTTTAGAGTCACTTCTAGATCAGCATAAAGCCTTACTCTTTGGTGTTATTGATGGAAATAACAGTCAGCCTAGCAGAATCTGTACCTGCCTTGAGGATAAGCATTCACAGATTATCCACATCGCAAAACGGGAAGGAAGTGCAGTCAAGTGAATGCATAATGCACAGCCCGGAGAGTCTTTGCTATTGATGTTGATACGAGATCACTGGGGAATACACAACATGTCTCTTTTGTGTTAAGGAGACTCCGATACACAGCTTCTATGAACTTAAGGTCTCTTATCTCATCTCGTGGCGTATCGAGAGAGGGAGAGATAGGTTAGGACTCCATTGCCTGACCTGGAAAAGTATATTAAAGTGATTGTTTGCTGTTGTCTAGCCCAATTATTCCAGTCAAGCATTTAGTACTTGCTGGGTGGGGGATGGGTTACATGGGGAAGGGATAGACCACAAATCACACTCATCACTTATTGACTGAAACACACAGGAAAAGGAAGTGAGTGCCAATTAAACAGACTGCCATACACATGCTTTAGTTCACACAAAATCAACAAAGCAGTGGAAATGGATGTCACCAATCCAACATCAATCCAAAAACTCCTCAAAAATATATAGAATAAATTACTCAATAAATGGATTGCTTGAAAAGAGCAACAATAACAAAAAAAACAAAAAAAACAAAAAAAAAACCACATGACGAGACATGACTGGGCATGCTGCTATGGGAAAATAATCAACAACAGGCTGGTGTGAGGTAGCTGATTAACACCAAGTGTTTTATTTCTCTTATACCACATAGATTTATCCACCGATCACAATGTTGAATTTAATGAAATTCAATTTTAATTTAATTTCCTACTTTCTGACCATTTAATATTGTGGAACATTTGTGAAACAAGTTTGTTTCTGTTATATCTCACATTATAGCAGCATAAAGGGATATACACGGTCATTCCGTCACCAGCCTCTTTTCCCTTTCTCTTGAACTTAAGACCAAGCACTGCAGCTTGTCATGTTCCAGAAAAACCACAAAGTGTAAACCCCTCCGTCCTGAAAATGCTCCCGGTGACTACAGAGTTATACTTCATATTATACTTTTTCCATTTTTAAAAAAAAAAAAAAAAATTTATTATTATGTGGAACGTTCCACCTTGTGAATTAGTTACACGGTGACTAATCAGATTCGAAAATTCAACAGTGCTGTGGTCATTTCATCGATTATCAAGAATTATAACAATGTAGTGCCACCAGTGACTAGAAAGCCATTTATTAATACATCTAATAGCTAAACTAATTTCCATTTGATGGATATCTTTCAGTGGAAGAACAAGCTCCGCAAAATATTTCCATCAAAAGACTTGCTCAGGTTTCGCTCAGTAACAGTCAAAGTGAGAATTTGTAGGGGAGAAAAAAAAAAAAAAGTATTGAGCTTTCAAAGCAATCTGACAATCTTTTGTGAAGTTAGTCAAACTCCAAGGAGCGAATAAAGCAGCTGTAGACTGTGCAGAAGCCGTGACATGAACCGATTTATCCACGTGTGAAATGAACGTCCGCAGTGTACACTATAACCAGTCAAGCCAGGGTTCAAGTGCAATGTACCAAAGATCACAATTAAAATATGGTTAATTATAATATGGAAACTAATATGGTTGCAGCTTGAGCTGTGCAGACAGAAAGCATGAAAACTGCTGTAACAGTCTCTAGACTCCAGTGTTTGTCTAATGTTTTGTCTAATTTGTCATCAAATGTAAAGATTATATAAAAAATTTTGCTACATGAGCTATATTAGCTATTTTTAAAACACATCTGAGGATATATTTCATTCAGCGGGTTGCACGCTCATGTCTTATCGTATGCATATTTGTTGATCCCCTATAGTAAGGGTTATCAACTTCTAGAGTGTGGTCCAGATGCAGAAAGTATTTCAGCAGCGCAAACAAAGAATTTGGAGGGGCTAATCGAGACCCTCTCTGGTCTGATTATAATAAGTTGACAAAAATAATTGGATAGAGAAGTGTGTATTTATTCTCCCCACATGTGTCATCAGTCCGTTAATATTTATAGTGACAAACTAAGCATTAACAGTAAGGAATGAAAAGGTAAGTGTTAGCTATTCAGTCATGTTAGTTGCTTATCTGGACAAAAGAATTTCAGGGTATTTTCATATGTTCAGGATTTAGTCTGTTTGAATCGAACAGTCAATGTTTACCTCATTTATGTGGTGTGTTGAACACAGCACGCTCACTTGCATGCACTCAAAAACAAGAGTCTGAGAGCATCTGACCGAGGTGATTCCAGTCTGGTTCAACTGCAGTGAGAACGTCATTCAATCCCGAATCGACTCGAGCTCAGACAGTAAACCAAACGTGCCATCTATGTCGGGTCGTGTGCAGAATTTTCCTGTAGATGCGAGCAGCTAAACTGGGCTGCCACTCACAAACCAAGCCAAAGAACAGAGTTGTACCGCTGGAGAAATACAGCGGGGGAAATAAATATTGAACGAGCAAACATTTTTTTCAGTAAATATATTTCCAATGAGGTTATTCACATGAAATTTTCACCAGACTTTGGTATTAACTCAAG
>JANDJT010000092.1:2124037-2140684 GCA_024331685.1 Stegophilus panzeri | reverse complement strand
TGGTTTTTATTTTAAAAAAATGAAAAAAAAAAAAAAAAGGTACTGAAAGTTTGCCCCCCCCCCCCAATCCGATTAATTAAAAAAAAATAACCTGCCAACTAATCGATTAGGAAAATAATCATTAGTTGCTGCCCTACCAACAGTGATTACTGTTAGTCATTGTTCCCAACAACCACTCACTGCTCACTATTGTTACCAACGACCAATCACAAATCACCTTTGTACCCAAAGAGCAACAACTGATGAATATTGTTTGTGAACGACCACTCACTGTTCACCACTGTTTGTCCCTCATAATAAACATTCTTCTTGGTGAGATTTACAGTAATAAAAGCAAGTTATTCCATCTCTACCTATTTCCTGTGTCTATTCCCTCGCTACTTCAACTTCATTTCGTCTACCTTCATGACAGAAATTATAGTACTTTGTAAAGACGTAAAAAGACCAAAGAATAATTTATTCTATAAGGAAATAGTTATGACCTGTTAGTCACACTATATCTGCTTGCAAATTAGTCTATAGCCTAGTTCACACTACATGATTTTAAGCCCAATTTGCAAGTCGCCAAGCTCACAGACAAAAAACCTTTGATCGGAGGCAACTCAGCAAGCAATCGACGCTTGACAATCGGCAGTCGATCGTTATGTGTGAACTACTCAACGATGCATCAAAGAGGCTTGCCGACGCCAGACATATTTGGCATGCTAAATATCTAGAGCTGTCGGGCGGCTCCACATGTCTTTTCCTTGTTGTTGTTTCTTCAGCACAAATCATGCAAACATCTTTGGTTTTCAAGTCATATATCCGTGCCACTTCTCGCGTGTGTTTTAGTGACAAAATGCAGTTTGGACACCAGATAAAGTCGTTGGAAGAGAGTCGTTGTCAGATCGTGTAGTGTGTAGATCGAACAATCACGTAGTGTGAACGCCACAATGACTTCATGACTCCTGATTACAAGACAGCAAGTTGTGTAGTGTGAACAGCACAGCGATCTGCCGACATCGAAAGTCGAGTAGTGTGAACTAGGCTTATGATGTCATCTGCTGGCTTCTAGCCACTTTTTGAGCATCCATGAGTTACTTTCTCCTGAAACTAGCTGTCAGCATTCTCAATGGCTTAACAGGATACGAGCAAGGTTTTATAACACCAGTTTGTGATCAGAGGCAGGTGTAGATGGACTCATTTGCAGTGTAGAGTTGATAGTCTGGTGCAGACCTTAAAAAAACGGGCTCTGCACAGAGTGAATATTAATAACGTGCAGGTCCCCAGAGGGAGAGAAGGGCCGACAAGAAGAACCTGTTCAGCCAAACCCAGAACTGAGTCAACTGAGAGATTGAGAGAGAGAGAGAGAGAGAGAGAGAGAGGTGTGTGTATTCGCAGCAGTCTAAAATCACAGCCGCTAATCAGACACAAAAAAGCAACACGAGATGAGAGGAAGATCCGCCAATGGCTACAAATCAAACTCACTTGATGAAGCAGCGCGCTCCCTCGAATGTATATCCTTCCTCCCATCCTGTTGGTAAATCTAAGGGGATAAAAACAAAAACAAAAATTAGCCCTATTTTAGGAATTCAATCTAGGCATTCGTGTCTAGAAGAGCTAGCCTGTATTAGCAGCTGGGGAAGAGAGCAACAGCGTCTTGAAGTCACAGGTCTGCAGTGTTTGAGCTCAAGATCAGGGCTCTTCTCTTTATCTGTGCTCCAGGCGGCTCTTAGACACTACATTCCACACCAAGACGAAGGAATGGGACTGAATTGACTTGCACTGTTTACAAACAAAGCATGTGGCTCAAATGTATGGCTGATCTGCTGAGGAAGGCACGTGAAGGTTTGCTGTTTCAGTTGTAAAAGTGATAAGAGTCGCTGGGGTTTTGCAACGCGTAGGCCACATTAAAAGTGTGTGGGAGTGGGGGGGGGGTGTCAGTTGAATACACGCTGCGATTAAATCAAAGCAGACACACCGACGATTCAGCGTGAACGTGACTGGGTGCCATAGGCAGACATGCATGTGGAAATGTCTTTAAAAAGCCTAAGTTTGGACCACAGTGACTGTGTGTCCATATACAAATCGCGCAAACTGCCAATGCTGCTGTGACTGCTGCAGAATTCCGTCATGACTTCTTTTTTTCCCCCTGGCTGCGTCTCCGTCTTCCACAAACACAACCATTCCCTCTCCTGGAAAAAAAAATAATTACCTGGAGTTTTCCTGTGTCCTGTAATCACCGCTTCACCAGTGATAGGATGAAGCCAAGTCGTACTCTTTGCTTCTTCACTGTTGGGTAAAAAAGAAATAAGAGCATGAAAAAAAAAAAAAAAAAAAAAAAAAGGAAAGAAACACTCGTACACCACCGCGGGAGGCTTGCATTCAAACCCAAAAAAAAACATATCCAAAGGTTTTTAAATCCACATGATATTTACTTGATGAAGAACACTCTTCCGTCCCGGATCACCCCATAACTCCAAGAAGAAGGTAAGCAAGATAGCCAGTCGGGGTTTAGATCCGCCGCCATGTCTACACTACACTACAACTGAGGAGCAGCCAGCAGCAGCGCACGAGCTGCGCGTGTCCGCCGCTAACGCGCGTTCACGGCACTCCTGAGCAACGGAGCTGCGCGCGCACGCACCACAGCTTTTTTATAGAAATAAATGAAGAAAACTATATTAATGTATCAAAATAAATCAAGATTACAAAGCAGGCCAATGACACTCATACAACAATGACAATGACAGCTGCGGTTGGAAATGTGCTGTAAAATGCAACTTCTAAAATCTTATTCATTAAAGTTCTTTTTATGTTCTTTAAGGGAACATAAAGGTTTCCTTAACACATTAGTCAACACGAACAACTTGGCATTTCTTCAACTAACGTCCTTATAAAACTGCACAAATTGTTCCTGAGACTATTGATGGTTGTTTGTACTGTCACACCAAACGTTGACTTTATTCCTGTTTATTGCTCATTATAGTATTTTTTGTTAATGCAGACATATTCGATTTCTTTAACACAACATATGTAACACTTGTGTTAATTTCAGTTCTTTTAATAATAACCTAAATAAGCCAAATAATCAACATCTGCATAACTGCATTAATGAGTAATATTAAACCCACTGGTTTACTGGTTAAACACTGTCAGAAATGTCATCATAGCAACTGAAAATATCTTGAATACAGTTAAATGTATCTAACATTTTCTCATGCAATATTACAATAAACCAAATATGTTATAAGTTGATTAAATTTATTTCTAGGCATTTCAACTAATTTCAAGCTTGAAACTGTGTTGTTCTGTTGAAAGATAATTCAGCTCCTTTCTAGAAATAAATGCATAAATTGAGCAAAATTATCTGCCAGTAGAACAAGAGTTTTTCAAGCTTGAAATGAGTTGAAATGTTTTAAAATCTAATATTTGGTTTATTGTAATCTTATAGTAGGAAATACTCAAAAAAGAAAAAACTAAGCTAAATATCAAATTCCAATACATCCAAGACCAGTGTTCATTTTATTGTCAACATGTAACGTGGTGTATTTTAATTGCTGCTCATTTATGTGGACTTTTTTGTATTTGTGGACTTTTTTGTATTTATTTTTTGTATATGTATAATGTTTGTATAAACATTATATAATGCAGGTGTATTCCATTATTATAAAAAAGCATCAATTAATACATTATTTTGTTAATATTACTTATGGTTTATTAATGCCAAACTGTATTGTTGTTTAATGTTAACTAATGCACTAATTCATTAGTTAAGGAAACCTTACTGTAAAGCGTTACCTATATTGCTGAATAAATCAGTTAACATCAATTACAGCCAGTTTTCTGTGCTATGGTTGATTCATAGCGTTCTAATGGGCCTGCTTTAAAAGGTACATGAATTGGAGCTGTTTGTCATCAAAAAAGAATAAACTACTGTCATATTATCATACAATTTTTTCTCATTCAATTATGATTCAGACACCACAAGCATTTATTTTAATGAGAAACTCAGTCATACAGCTTGATATTCATTATCTTTAAAAAGTAATAATTGAAAAACATTCTGGCTGCACGGTGGTGTAGCAGGTAGTGCTGGTGCTTTTGCAGCCCTATAATTTGATCCTGAACTCTGTTTGGAGATGTGTATGCTTCACCCTGTGTCCGTGTGGCTTTCCATCTGGTACTCTGCTTTCCTTGCAGCTCCAAAACCATGCCAGTAGATGGACTGGCTGCTCGGAATTGACCACTTGGTGTGAACACGTGTGTTGTAACTCGTAATTCCTTACTTCTGACTAGGAAAAACAAAAAATTCCTACTTGGGAACTCGAGGTGGTCTCCACAGCCCCAAGTTCCTTGAAAGTTCAGCAAGTGACATCAAATCCACATGGCTGCTAACAGCATGACCAGTAGACAGAGTAGCACTTATTCCCTTTAAATAAGTTAAGCTGTTTATACAAATATTTGCTTGTTAGCTGCCTAGCTTGTTCCTAACAGAAGACGACCATGAAGGCATCCATGTTTTTTTTTCCCATTTGTAGATTGAATACAGAGAGGTTGAAAATTCTGAGCTGATTCCAAGGTAAGTAAAATGCAGCAATATTCCTGCCTTGCGTTTATCGTACTCAGTCGCAACACAGTATGTAGAAGTTCATGACATAGTGTTTCTACATATTATTAAAGCTACAACAGTGTCTAACTTTATCATTTTTTTAAATCAACATATACTGAGCTTGGTTCAGAGTCTTCATCTTAGAGGGTGCCATTTACTTAATATTGCCTAACTGCCTCTCCTTTTTCTCACCTATGGTCTGTTTGTCCAGAGATTTGTGGTGTGCGTGCATATGTGTGTGTGTGTGTGTGTGTGTGTGTGTGTGTGTGTGTGTGTGTGTGTGTGTGTGTGTGTGTGTTCTTGCTCCCTGCTGCCTGGTAAAGGATCACTAGGTCAGAGGGGAGTGGAAAAGGAGAAGAGAGCTGGAGTTAACTCTTCAGCCAGCCAAGCTGTGCTCCTTTCATTACATCCTTCAGTCTTTGGCAAGTTGTCACTTCACTCTTGATTTTTTCATATTTAAAATGTGAATTTTCAATGACTTTTGTAATCCAAATGCATTCTGGGCTTCTGTGGCATTCAACATGCTTTTCAAAAAGCAACACTTTCCATTGTTGGGCCATAAAAGTTTGTTTAAATCAAACTTAACAAACCAAACTGAGACTGAGGTAATGAAACAGTACTGTGATTCCATCTTACTAAAAATGGTATGATAATACAATTTTTCATTACCTGGCATAAAGTAATATGCTGTTGTTCCTCTGGAGCGATATAGACACATCATTTTACACTGAAACCAGAATGCAGGGTTTTTGATTATTTATTTTTTGGCAGAAATTGGTTACAATAGTAGCAATGGACTGAATTATAAACAGGGGTGGACAGTACTTGGTTAAATGTATTTCATTATTATACTTAAGTATTATTTTGGTATATTTATACTTTACTTGAGTATTATTGAAATGGAATATTTCAATAATATTCTAATATTTCAATATTTCAATAATATTTCCTGACTAGAAAGGATTAGCAGGTTTAATCTATCCTATTATTTAGCTATCTAAATAACTAGCTAGGATGTTAATGTGTCTTTGGTGTGCAATCAACAGCAACCAGAAACCATAATAATTGCACTAAGTGCTTATAAATATATAATGCCTGATTTCAATAAAATTGTAATTGATAAACCATCTGAAAGAATGAGAAGCTAAATTTAATTTGCAAATAAAACAGTGAGTTGGCAGTGTTATGTCGGAGATGTTTGGATTGATCAACTAAGGGTATTGTATTGTTTGGCTTTTTGTTAGTGCTGGGAGTACTAGCTTTGGAGAACTTTCTGTTCTCTCATTGAAAATTGGTGTGTAGAGGTAGTCAAGTATTGTCAAGTCACCTCTCAACATCCTATTATGGGGTTACTCAAAAAATTCACTAGATACTAGCTTATAGTATACTGTACATCAAGTGTGATTTAGTTTGAAGCGTTATACATGTGGTCGTTCTTAATTGTTTGTTGTTATTAATGTCATTGTTATTAATATTGTCATTGTTTCTGTCACGTATATCAGAGAAGGAACTCTGATCTACAGTTCCCAGCAGCCACTGCACCTCACTGCATCACAGTCACATGAACACCTGCACCTGAATCAGGGCATGTTAATGAGCACCTGTGTATATAGCCACAGTTTGCACTGCATTCCTAGTCTTAAGTTTGTCTTTCTTTGCCGTTGTCACTGTTGCTATGTTTATGGTCTTTGTTTCATGGTTATTATTTGCCTTAGTGTTTTGCCATATGTTTATAGCTTCTTTTTTGTTTGTTTTCATTGTTATTAAATTCTAATAATATTAAACTTGCATCTGTCTCCGCCTCCAAACCGTGACAATTAATGTCATCCAATAATGACATCCAGGGTTGTGTGATCCAGGTTAAGCACCTGCCACCTTTGTAAGATTACCAAAGCATGTCACCTTCCTCAGTCTTGAGGCATGACCCATTGTCCAGCCCAAGCTCCCTTAACAGCAAGGCAAATTGTTAGCTCAGCTGCTATATATTTGGATCAGGAAAACAAAACAGAGTTATAGGATAATGGTGTGCATTTTTTAAATTCATATTAACAATATTTAAAATATTTATTTTACAGTTATTATACAGATCTAATATTCCACAAGAAGTCTTGTTTTTTCTTTATTTTTTAATTAGGTAGAGGGTAAAACCTAAAAAAGATTGGACCTATTTATGCTTTATTTTCAAGGTGTGTTTTAAATTTGCCTGCATTCTTGTGCATCACATTACTTTATAATTATTTATTAAAATACATTTGATTCCACACATGCATTCACATGTCTACATGCTTTTAATATCAAGCTGAGCTTATTATTTCAATATTAACCACTATATATTTAACAGTATTACCTATAACTGGTTTTTTTTATTTTTTATTTTTTTTATTTAAAATCTGTAATGTGGTTTCATTGTTGAGGTCATTTTGGCAAAATAATTTAAGCTGTCAAGTAAGCATACAGTGTATTTTTCTCAGCTGTACAGTCCCCTTCAAAACTATTGGAACAGCAAGACCTGTTCATTTCGACATTTGGGTTTGAGATCAAAAGATGGATATGAGATGAGAGTTTAGGATTTCAGCTTTTGTTTCCTGGTCTTTACATCTAGATGTGTTAAAAAACATAAAACATACAACATTTTGTATCAGACCACCCAATTTTTAGGTGAGCAAAAGTATAGGAACAGATCAGTCTTGAAGTAAATGAAAGTAAATAACATTTAATATTTGGTTGCATATCCCTTACTTGCAATAACTGCATCAAATCTGCGACCCACTGACATCACTAAACTGTTGGTTTCTTTTCCAGGTTTTTACTGCAGTTGTTCATTTTTTTTGTTTTTTGTTTTGGGGGGTTCTCTCTTCAGTCTCCTCTTCAGGAGGTGAAATACTGCACAGTTGGGTTAAAGTCTGGTGATTGACTTGGTCAGTATAAAACCTTCCACTTTTCCCCATTGATAAAGTCCTTTGTTGAGCTGGCAGTGCCTTTTGGATCATTGTCTTCCTGCATGATGAAGTTCTTCCTGATTAATTTGGATGCATTTCTCTATAAACTGGCAGACAAAATGTTCCTGTAAACTTCTGAGTTCATTCTGCTGCTACCATCATGAGTTCCACCATCAATAAAGATCAGTGAGCCTGTTCTAGAAGCAGCCATGCAAGCCCAAGCCATGACACTACATCCACCATGTTTCACAGATGAGCTCGTATGTTTTGGATCATAAGCAGATTCTTTCTGTCTCCACACCTTTCCATCACTATGATAAGGTTATTCTTGGTTCCAAAACTTTTGTGGATCCAATCTGGCTTTCTGATTCCTACTGCTGATGAGTGGTTTGCATCTTGTGGTATGTCCTCTATATTTCTGCTTTCAAAATCTTCTTCGAATGGTGGATTGTGATACCTTCACCCCTCCCCTGTGGAAGTTCTTGGTGATGTCACTCTGTTGTTTTTTGGGTTTTTCTTCACAGCTCTCACAATGTTTCTGTCATCAGTTGTTGTTGTTTTCCTTGGCCGACCCATTTGGTGTCTGTTGCTCAGTACACTGGTGGTTTCTTTCTTTTTCAAGACATTCCAGATTGTTGTATTGGCTATGCCCAATGTTTGTGCAATGCCTCCAATTGATTTTCCCTCTTTTCTCAGTTTCAAAATGATTTGGATTTCTCCCATAGGCAGCTCTCTGATCTTCATGTTGCCTTATCATTTATTAACAACAAATGTAGTCTTCACAGGTGAAAATGAAGGCTTAAACCAAGAGTGGATGTTCAGAGTTATTTATTGTTTAAACAATCAATCTAACAGGACACACCTGGGTAACAAGGAACACCTGTCAGTCTCAGGTCTAATATATTTGTGCACCTAAAAATTGGGTGGTTTGATACAAAATGCACTATGTTCTATTTCATTTAACACATCTACATATAAATACCAGGATATAAAAGCTCAAATTCTAAATTCTCTTCTCATATTCATCTTTTGATCTCAAATCCAAATGTCTTCAGTGTACAGCAAAAAACAAATTAATTGGTCTTACTGTTCCAATAATTTCTAAAGGGCACTATATATTTTACAAAACACCTATCGTAAGACCTAAAATAGACTGGATAGTCATTTTACACAGCAATGGAAGGAGACATTTTATGGAGTCATCAGGGCAGAGGACTTTGCACTTTGCACTATGTTTTTTTAAACATAAATAAACAGTGAAAAAAGAGAGGCTGGTGAGGGAACATCTGTTTATAGCTGCTATAAGGCAAATGATAACAGGAACTGACTTTCACACCATTAAATGTAAGTAAACAGATAGATGTACAACATGCTGTGGTATAAGGGGACATGCTGTTATTGGAAAATAATCAACTTTGGGGTCATGTTTTATTCCTTACTTACCGTATACTTACTGACCATATTATTTGTGATGAAAAGGAAACATCTGTAAAACCAAACCCAAATTAAATGTCTTGTTCATTTAATCATTTTATTCTAGGAATATGCAAACAATTGTAGCAAACTAATTCCTTCAACTCTAGGAGACAATGTATTTATAGTAAATAAACAAGCAAACACCTCTATACACATGTCCATGTAAATTCACATGTTCACATTTTTCCTCACACAAAACTATCTCCTGGTAAAATAAGAAACCCAACAATCTCCACTATAAAGTTAATGTATTCATATTAACACATCAGCTCCTTTACTAAACAGCATGTTTTGGTACCTCAACCACATGAATGAGTTTTTAGTCTTCACCCAGTAAGCATATTGAATTACCTTCTGTTTCCAAAAGCTTTGTGCTTGTCATGCTATGCCAATCTTTTGTCTACGCTGATCAAAAGTAAGCTATCCCTACTCCCCCTCTGTTTTCTACCTATTATTCCACTGCTGTTTGTTTGTTCTCAAATAAAAGTGTTGGTGTTTGTCTCTGAAAAAAAATCACATGATACTTTCCCTCTTCTGGACCTGTGTGCAGTCACTATTCAGGCATTTAAAATCTATCAGTGCATTTATATTTATTCATTTTGCAGATATTTTTATAAAGAGCAAAATGCAACTGAGAGAGCATACAGTCCAAGCAAGTTCCATGTCCCAACACTGGCTCTCTGGTGGTGAAATCTGAAGTTACAACATTCCAGTAACTGGCAGCACTAAGGTACAAATCTGTGCTTGCAAAGAGACTGAAGGATTGCTTCTTTTTGGAAGCCAGTATTTCTGCAAGTTATGGTCTAAGCAACTCTATCCATTCATAAGTGTGATAATGCTATTTGTAATGGTGGTATTGAATGCAGTGGTATTCATCATATATCCACATGCCTTTTAGTGATCTTGTCTCACCTGAGCACTTTCTATCTTAAAATAAATCCATTCATTTTTGATAATGCTTTATGTAAAAGCCTGAACTGCACTGAAATACAGCAGTACAACCAAAATACGTATTAATAACATGACATGGCAGAGACTGTGTGGACAGGCACTGTGGGTCCGCAGCACATCTGGTTCTGCATAACCACCCATTCAGCACATACACCAATCCAACAGCAGTCAAAACACTATTAACTCAGGGGATAGAGAATATTATCCTATAGTGCTCTCAACCAATTTGTTTCCTGTTAAAATGTGACTGTGCACCTGTCTCATCTTCATAATCCTAGGTTCACTGCAGCAGTTAAACCCGTTATCTGGGCACTGGAGTAACACTCCCTGACTCTTTTTGTCATTTTGTCATACAGACTGCAGCCACTGGAGGTTTAATGCAATGACATTTTGACAATCTGATGTCATGTTCGGATTTAAACTGAAAGTGGGTACTGGAAGTTAGCATTTTGCAGAACAAAACTTTTTAAACTCCTGAATTGAGATGCCCTTTGGAACTTTCCATCTTCTATTCAATGTAACATATTAAGCACCAGGCAAAAGAACATTTATCCCATAAAAAGAAATCTACAGTTGACAATGACAGAATATGTAATGATACTTAATAATACAGATTTATAGTGGTGCAGGTTGAAAGTTTGTGAAACCTTTAGAATTTTCTATATATCTGCAGAAATATGACCTAAACCATCATCAGATTTGTCAGTAGACAAAGAGAACCCAATTAAACAAATGAGACAAAAATTTTATATTTGGTCATTTATTTATTGAGGAAACTGATCCAATATTACATATCTCTGAGTGCCAAAAGTATGTGAACCTTTGCTTTCAGTATGTGGTGTGACCCCCTTGTGCAGTAATAACTGCAGATAAACGTTTGGGGTAACTGTTGATCAGTCCTGCACATCGGCTCGGAGGAGTTTTAGCCCGTTCCTCAGTACAGAACAGCTTCAACTCTGGGATGTTGGTGGGTTTCCTCACATGAACTGCTCGCTTCAGGTTCTTCCATAACATTTCTATTGGATTAAGATCAGGACTTTGACTTGGCCATTCCAAAACATTAACTTTATTCCTCTTTAACCATTCTTTGGTAGAACGACGTGTGCTTAGGGTTGTTGTCTTGCTTCATGACCCACTTCCTCCTGAGATTCAGTTAATGGACAAATGTCCTGACATTTTCCTTTAGAATTCGCTGGTATAATTGAGAATTCATTGTTCCATCAATTATGGCAAGTCGTCCTGCCCAGATGCAGCAAAACAGGCCCAAACCACGATACTACCACCACCATGTTTCATAGATGGGATAAGGTTTTTATGCTGGAATGCAGTGTTTACTGGCTTGTCCACATGATCTTTAGCAAACTGCAGATTGGCAGCAATGTTCTTTTTGGAGAGCAGTGGCTTTCTCCTTGCAAGCCTGCCATGCACACCATTGTTGTTCAGCGTTCTCCTGATAGTGGACTCATGAACATTAACATTAGACAATGTGAGAGAGGTCTTTAGTTTCTTAAAATCACCCTCAGTTACTTTGTGACCTCACAGACTATTACACGTCTTGAATGGTCTTGAATTTCCTCCATTTCTACACAATCTGTCTGACTGTGGATTGGTGGAGTCCAAACTATTTAGAGATGGTTTTGTAACCTTTTCCAGCCTGATGAGCATCAGCAACTATTTTTCTGAGGTCCTCAGAAATCTCCTTTGTTTGTGCAATGATACACTTCCACAAACATGTGGTGTGATGATCAGACTCTGATAGATCCCTGTTCTTTAAATAAAACTCACATTCACACCTGATTGTCATCCCATTGATTGAAAATACCTGACTCTAATTTCACCTCCAAATTAACTGCTAATCCTAGAGGTTCACATACTTTTGCCACTCAAAAATGTGTTTAATATTGGGTCATTTTCCATAATTAAATAAATGACCAAGTATAATATTTTGTCTTATTTGTTTAATTGGGTTCTCATTGTCTACTTTTAGGATTGTGTGGATATCTGATGATGTTTTAGGTCATATTTCTGCAGATGTATAGACAAAAGGATTTTAAAACTTTCTAGCATCACTGTACATCAGTTTTAGGTGTGTTACAATCCAGAAAGATCAGAAAAGTTGGCTGAACACGCTATTAGAATGTACTATGAAACCTAGACATACTTGCAGTGCTTCTGAGGTTCAAAATGGGATTCTTCAAGCAGCAAATCATTATAATGACTATGATTTTCCAAGAAGAGTTTCTTTTAATAACGATAGAAAGTGACCATGATGAAAGACATGCTTAATGAATGTACATGATGTACGATGATTTCCAAATGAATATTCTTTTTGAGAGCCCCGCAGATATATGCATCTCTGTGCATTTGCAGGTTGGCATGAGCTACACTTTGTGGACACCTGACCATTACACCCATATGTGGTTATTCCCCAAACTGTTGCCACAAAGTTATATAAAATGTCTTTGCAAGCTGTAGCATTACAGTTTCCCTTCACTGGAACTAAGAGGCCTAAACCTGTTCCAGCAGGACAATGCCCATGTGCACAATGCCAGCTCCATAAAGACATGGTGTGTTAAGTTGGCCATGGAGTGGACATGGAGTGGAAGAACATGAGAAGTCTGTACAGAGCCCTAACCTCAACCCCACTGAACACCTTTGAGATGAACTGGAATACCGACAGAGCCTCAGGCCTTCTCACCTGACATCAGTAAGGCAGTGTTTCGGACAGGACTGAACAATGCATCTTCCATTCATATAATATTAATGTACATTGGTGTTGGTTTCATGACCAGGGTTGCCATTTTCCTACATCAAGTGAAAAGGCTTATTTAGACAAAATGTTTAGGAAATACATCTTTTGATAGACTTGTGTTAGACAACTAAAAGTTAAAAAAGTAAAAGAGATCTTAGACTCTTAGGCTCTGGATTACTGATCAGATGGTTGGGTGTTCAAGCCCCAACACCACCAAGCTGCCACAGTTGGTCCCTTAACCATCTCTGCTCCAGGGGTGCTGTATCATGGCTGACATAATGCTCAGACACCAACTTCCAAACAATCTGGGATGTGTGAAAAAATTATTTCACTGAGCTGTAATGTATATGTGACAAATAAAGGCTTATTTTTCAAACAACTTCACCGTGATTTTCAAGACCTGGTAAACAACAAGAAATTGTGTGTGTGTGTGTGTGTGTGTGTGTGTGTGTGTATGTGTTTGTGTGTCATTGTATACTGGTATGTGTTTTCTGCACTTGAAATAGGTGAGTTTCTCAATGGACTCATGGAGAAAGCCAATATTCATGTAGGGTCCACGTCTGGATGAGACTGTAACATGAACCCTACAAATTCCCACACCAACTCTGAGCTAGTTATTTGTCACGCTCTCAAGTGTACGTAGTGACTAAAATAAGACGCTCACCAGTATGCAAAGCTCTCTCTCTTGCTCGCTCACTCACTCTCACTCACTCACTCTCTCTCTCTCTCTCTCTCTGCCCTGTAAACAGGAATAAAGCAGTGAGCATATGGTGCTCCTCTGAGCCTGGCCCTGGCCCTAAAGGAGTTGTTGCACAAGTCACATGGTGTGTGTGTGGGTTGCAGACCAGACCCAGTCATTAGCTTTATCAGTGCTGTTCAGCCAGTATTCCAGCTCAACTCAGATATGCAGAAAACTCAAATAATATGGAACTTGTGGATTAAGTGTTTATTGCTGCTGACACATGTAACATGTAAAAGGACCGGACCAAGTAGTAAATAATTTCCAACAAATTTCACTGATAATTTAATTCAGTAACATGGCAATTATTTCATATTATATGCTTCATCATTACCAATAATTCTCAGTGTACCTTGAATACTGTTAAGTTCATCAAGCAAAATTATCTGCCATCAAGCAAAATATATGTAAAGCTTGAAATGAGTAAAAAATGTCAGAAATTAAAAGAATCACACAATGTTTCTGACTGGGTCTGGAGGCCCTGTTCTAAATTTACCCAGCAGTTTCCACTTGCGAACTTTCCTATAGTTATTTATTGGATAATTTACACCCCTCTCTCTCTCTGGAGGTTATAAGTATGCTTTCTGTTAGATCTGGGGGATATTATTTGCCACATGCCAGCTGTCTGTTGTGTTTAAGCCTCTAGCAGTGAAGAGCAGCCAACCGTTTAACAAACAAAAGACGGCCATCTTGAAACACACCAGGCACATGCCGTGAAACCTCCTATGCCCCTGCATGACCATTTGCTAATGCTGGCACTGTGCACCCATAATCAATATACGCACACTGACAGCTTTGCCAACATGGCTCACTGCTTTTTTATTCAGCATGTGGAATTGTATGCAGCTTAGTATTTTCTTATTTTGGATGTCATCAAATGAGGATCAGAAAGTTGAGCACAATGAGTCTGTAGTCTACTTAATCAGGGTGCTGGTATCTCTTCAAGCTCTATTCAGAGCAAATTTTGGACACAGAACATTACTCCACTGTCAGCCATCTGAAGCAGTAGGGATTTTTAACCACAGTAAAACCAATAGGAAAAGGCATTTTAGGAGTGTCAGATATGTAATAAAATTTTAACCCATATGTAGGTCCTGGGAGTTTAAAGGGTTAAAGGGTTGAGTGATCTATTTTCTTTAAAAAGAAAAAACATTAATTATGTAAATTATCTGTCAAAAGTAATATGTAGAACATTTTATGAATCAGTTAGAATCTAGTTAGAATCCTAAGTTTAACACCAGAAACCCAAAAAGTCTTATCTTAGCAAGTGAAAATATCTTGAATATGGGCAAATTTATCTAATATTTCTTTTTATGAGATTATTATAAATCAAATATAAGATTATTCCACCTGTTTTTAGCTTTCATTTATTTCAAATTTTAAATGTTATTTTGTTGACAGATTATTTTGCTACTTTCTAGAAATAAATGCTAAAAATGAGAAACATTATCTGCCAGTAGAACAAGACTATTTAAAGCTTGACATTATTAAAAATGGCTAAAAATAGGTTTAATAACGTTACAATTTGGTTTATTGTAATCTTGCTAAGATGTCATTTTTATCGCATCATAGAAGGTTAAATATACAGTATAAGGATAAAAATAAGGAGTTTATTAGTTTAAGTGTGTTTACAAAAACCACTCATGTAAGAAAACAAACTTTAGGTTTTTCACACAACACTAACCAAATATTAAATGAAACCTAGTGAGAAGTATATAAGAAACAAAAATCATGCTCTTTAAACATGACTTTAATCCAGAAAACAAGAGGAATGTTGTTATGGGATGACTTTCAGCCTCTAGACAAAATGCATTACAAAGGGACAGGAAGTAGTCCAGATGACTATTTATAGAACACTGTCTGGAGTGACCTAGTCTCTGAGAACAGTCCAACTGCAGAGTAATGAAGTTAATATGAACACAGAATTTCTATAATTCATGCTTTTTTATGTTAGGTAATAATTTGACTCTCCATTTCCTTTTACGTCCACATTTACAAGTATTAACTTATGAAAAGTGAAAATAAATTGACTGATGTGGGTACATAATAAGAGCATTTTCTTTGTTCAAGCTTAAACATCCAAACAATAATTTTAAAAGCAGCATCCCAGATAGATAGATCCAGTAGAAACACTAAAGAATGTTCAGCCTGTACTCTAATGAATGTTTCTTGGACTTTAACTTCAAATGCCCTAGGGTTTGTGCAAAGAGCCCAGTTTGGATAAAGGCCATGGTTTGTCATCTTTGCCCCACCACATTTTTTCATCACCCTACATTACTGGTTAATATTAGTTGTGTTCCTGGGATCCCCACACAGCTACTTTCTTAGGTCACATATCAGTTTGCCATTTTCATCCTCACTGATATTCACCAGGTTGTGTCTCCACTCAGAAAAGAGTATTGATGAAGACATTTGCCAATTTAATGAAAGTGGATTCAAAGTACATGCCATGCAAACAGATATTACTCATTCCCCAAGATTAGTGTCCACATGTGTGCAAAAGGCATAGTCAGTGATTTTTGTCAAAATCAAAAAATCTCTCTTCCAGTGGCATAGCCAGAAATTCATTTCAGGGAGGTGGAGTAAATATAGAAAATAAAATCAATGTGTGATCTGTACAATTAAATTGATTAGTGGGGTGTGTTCATGCAGACAGAATGTGTAGATGCCAGACAGAAACATATGTAATGATATTATTCAGAATTTGAATTTTATTTATTTAAGGTGTGATCTATTGTCAAGCAATATTGCCATAATGTTCAAGAATCCTGTAAACTAGAAACAATTAGGTACAAACATTTTATAGGCTTTACAAAAAAAAGAATATTGTGCACTGACTTAGGAGTTTGCCATGCAATAATGGCAAAACAATACAATGCAAAAGCATAAGAGTCATGTCATCTTCAACAGTCTAATACATTTGCAGTAATCAATATGGTTGAAGTTTAATATGTGGCACATTAGGACACAATGGCAATTTTCAGGATTTGGCCATCCCATTACTCCATATATTACTTTCCTACAGCACAATCATGTTATTTTTAATTTTTTGTCATCTTTAATTTTTATGCTGCCAAAAAAATGGAATTTCCGCCTGCTTCGGGGGTATACTGCAAGAAAGAGGTAATATGATATAGCAACCAACAAAATTCAAGTAAAGAACAAATAGTAATGTTTTAGTATACAATAATCCAATTATAAT
>JANDJT010000092.1:1911414-1922419 GCA_024331685.1 Stegophilus panzeri | reverse complement strand
AACCAAAGGGTGTGATAATACCAATCGTTCTGCATCCGTGACGAGAAGAGCACTGGCAGCCACCACTCGCAGACACGTGGGGAGTCCAGCAGCTACGGTGTCCAATGTTTTAGAGAGATAGGCACAGGGGCGGAAACTACCCCCGTGTTCTTGTGCCAAAACACCAGCAGCCACACCAGGATGTTCATACGTATAGAGGTGAAACGGTTTATTATAGTCGGGCAGCCCCGATGCGGGTGCTGAACAGAGAGCCGTTTTGAGATGTTCAAAAGCCGCCACAGTCTCGGGTGTGTGTGTGACAGGTGACAACAGAGTGTCAGAATGTTCCACCACGGCCCTCAGTTGCTTGTCATAATACGAGCAATCAGGAATCCACTGTCTACAATAATTGATAAGACCTAAAAAGGCCAAGACAACCTGTTTGGTTGCAGGTAGCTGAGATGTTTTGACCACAGTTATATGATCATCAGAGAGTCGTCGTTATCCTTTGGAAAGAAGGAAGCCTAGATACTTGACTTCAGTTTTACAGAGCTGTAGTTTGGTTCTGGACACCTTGAAACCCTTCACAGCCAAGTGCTGTAAGAGACGACAGGTTGCAGTCCAGCAGCCCTCTTCTGTTTCCGACGTGATGAGTAGATCGTCTGCATACTGCAGGACACGTGAGTCATCAGCTACCTTTAGATCTTGTAGGGAATCTCTGACCACCCGGGAGAAAACGGCTGGAGAGTCGATGTAGCCTTGTGGTAGACGAGTCCATGTCAGCTGTTGTCCCCGATGCGTGAAAGAAAACAGCGGCTGCGTCTCTTCTGCCACGGGAACACTGAAAAATGCAGAACACAAATCCACCACGATAAACCATGCATGGTGAGATGGAATTAGGTTGATAATAGTAGGTACATCAGGTACAACAGGTGAGACTGGAATTACAACCTCATTAATTCTTCGGAGATCTTGTGTGAATCTCCACGTGCCGTCAGTTTTTGGAACAGGAGTAACAGGTGTATTGTAAGGACTTACACAGGGTTTTAAGAACGCCTTGATGTAGTAACGAATTTTCAATAACATCAGATTTAGATTCAGAGAGTGGATATTGTTCTATTGTTATTATAATGAATTCATAAAATAGAAATAAAATGATTAATGAAATAATGTTTTACTTATTTCGGGTTGCATTTAATATAAATTTGTCATTAAGCTTAGTAGACTATTTCCTTAGAACATAGGCTCTCAACTTTTTGTAACTAAAGCCCCCCCAAGCCTCACATATCATGTGGCACGCGCCCCCAACCCTCCTATACCCCTCCCCGAAACACACACACAAATTGGAGGAGACCAGGTATAATGATAATCTATTTTATCTAAAGTCTATTTACATATAACCTAATCTATAATCTGTTTTGATAGACAGACATCGATTTTTTTTTTTTTTTTTTGCTTTTCATAACGTTTCATTATGGGTGTTTTTAAATAGCTTTTTATGAGTTTTATAACACTATAACGGACAGGTATGGAACATATATTATCAAAAATGTTTCTGAACACTATAACTACTTTGAACAAGAGAACTAGGCTGTAATAACATGTACTGTTTTACATGTAAAAACACTAGCATACAAATTATGTAAATTGGGAGGAAGGGCGTGTCTCGTTATCCATGACATTGTTAAATCAATCAGTGCTTCTTTTTACATTCACGTCTCAGCTGCCGTGCCATCACTGGGATGTGCTGCTCCAGCTCTGAGCCAGTCACTGAACAGTGCAGACACAGAGAGAGGTGTGAGTGCAGTGGGAAAGCAAGACTTCGTGCTTGCAGGACAGTTGCCGACATTTGGAAAGTTGCTAAATTTTCTCAGAAAAGTCGCTAGATTTGTCGCTAGGTGCTTTTTTTGCAAAACAAAGGTCGCTAAAGGGGTCTGAAAAGTCTCTAAGTTGGCAACACTGGTGTGCACTGACAGCCAGATAAAAGGTAGGCTAAACTCCACCTCTCCCCAGCAAAAATAAAATGCAGAAGGAGAGTGAACACGGGGTTTTTCATTTATGCACATTCTATTTTAAAAGCAATAAAATATGCCCTGTCTGCTTTTTTTTCTTAAACAATATGCGCCCCCCTTCCGATCTCTCCTTAAATTTAACTGTTTATGGTAGACCTTCTGATTGGTATCTGGATCGGTATCGGTCGATCAAGATAACAAGAAATCGGTATCAGCTGTAAAAATCCTGAGCATCAGTAATGAACACCATTAAACTAAAGCACTTTGCATCTGGTGGATAAATGAACACACTCAATCACATCCTATATGAGATTCTTCAGATATCTAAGCGCAGAGCGGTTCGAGAACTGGCTCCAGCCCAGAACCAGGACAGTGGAAAATGGCTAATAGTGTAGCTTTAAATATATTTAGGAGGAGCAGACTTCAAAGACTGAACATTGAGCTTTTTTGTATTTGTTTACAAGGTGGAACAGGTTAATTGTTGTTGTTTTTTTCCATACAGTCTGTAAAATTAACTGAAAATGTTAAATTTAGTCTATCAGAAGGTAAATTAATTTGTCATGGCTCACACTGTGTTTATAAATTCTGTTAAAACTAAACTTTTTATCCTAAAAGAAATTGTTACCGTAGAGCCCTGGACTGTTTTGGATGCTTCATATTAAATCGTATGCACCAGTGCACATTTGTTTACCCAGATGCTGCTGTTAGATGACTGACTTATATTACTGTCATTTGTTTCTGACTTACTGTATATCGGAACATTTTAGAAATGTAATTAATTAATTTTTTGTAGTAACCTTTTTTCGGACATCTGTTTAACACACATCGTGTCGCTGCTTCTTTTGTGCTCTTCTTGATGGGTGAATCCAAATGACCAACAATTTCAGTAGACATGTTTTAACCACGTCTTATAATGGCTAATACTACTAGCGATCATTTTGACACAAAGCATAATACTGTGGTGATTTTGACTCGATTGCACATTGAACTGCGCAAACTGGCTGAAAACAGTGTGATCATTTTGACACATGACTGCGATTTGAACTCCATGCATGCATCCATCCATCCACTCTCCACGCTACTTGTCCTCTGTAGGGTCGTGGTGATGCTGGATCCCTGCATCTTGTGCTGTAGGCATGGAAACACCATGGACATCACAGGGATAACGCAAACATACTCCTTCACACTCGCGCTCACACTATTTAGTGTCTCAAATTCACCTGACCTGCATGTCTTTGAATTGTGAGGGGGAAACCGGCGATTTGAACTCCGATGTAATTAATATAGCTGCTGATCAAGCTTGCAATTCTGTACCTTCCGTGGTTTCATGCACACACCAAATTCATGGTCTCTAAACTGAGTCTTGAACAATGCCATGCTGGTTACACCTTAACAGCATAAGAGACGCTATGAATTCTGGTTTAAATAATCCATAACTCCTTGCGGTGCTGTGATTTCACTTTAAAGTTGACTGATTGTGCGGTCTTACCATACTGGTGTCTCAGAGGTCAAAGTTTGGTGGATTAAATACCCACTAGAGGTCTCTGTTAAAGTTTTTAAAGCTTTTCTTTATGCTTTTCCATAGTCAGGTAAGTGCTGCTTTCAGAACAGTCATGTCCTTAACAGAGCGATGTCATGTCCGTAACAATGGGTTTTCCTCATAAATGCAAAAACGAAAATTAAAATGAAATAAATATCGTTGGCAAATTCATTGTTGATCGCTCTTGATAGCTCAAGCTAGCAGAATGTGTGCATGGACAGTCAATATATAAAGTACACACACCCCTGTTAAAATAGCAGGTTTTTGTGTTTGTAAAAAAAAAAAAATGAAGGGTAGAGAAATCGTCAGACCTTTTTCCACCCTCAATGTGCAGTTAAAACATAAAAATTAAACAAACATTTTAGGGGAAAATAGGGTAAATAAAGTTACAATAACCTGGTTGCATTAGTGTGCACACCCCTAAACTAATACTTTGTTGAAGCACCTTTTGATTTTTATTAGTCTTTTTGGGTAAGAGTCTCAGCGTGCCACATCTTGACTTAGCAATATTTTCCCACTCATTCTTGCAAAAACATTCTTGATCCATCAAATTGTGAGGTTATCTCCTGTGCACAGCCTGCTTCAGGTCACCCCACAGATTTTTAGTTGGATTCAGGTCTGGGCTCTGGCAAGGTCATTCAAAAACATTGATCTTCTTTTGGTTAAGCCATTCCTTTGTTGATTTGGATGTATGCTTTGGGTCATTGTCCTGCTGAAAGTTGAAATTCCTTTTCGTTTTCAGTTTACTAGCAGACCACCTGAGATACCGCCTGGGATTTGTAGCTATTCATAATTGCCTCCACCTTGATAAAAGCCTCAGTACTGGCTGAAGAAAAGCAGCCCTAAAACATGATGCTGCCACTACCGTTCTTCATCATGGGTTTTGTGTTCTTTTGGTGATGTGCAGCTTTTTTTTGTTCTTTTTTTTTTTTTTTTTTTGCACCAAGTATACCATTTGGAATTATTACTTTCTGGAATTGGTCTAATCAGATCATAACACATTTTGCCACATGGTTTGGAATGATTTAGTAGGACTTGGATGTTTTTTGTGAGAGATGACTTCCCTCTAGCTACCATACCCCATAGCCCAGACAAGTGAAGAACACAAAATGTTGTCGCATGCAGAGAATACTTGTCAGATATAATGTTTGACAACTCTAGCAGCAATCCTGGGAGCCCTGCGCTTAACAGACTCTGGCTGAACCCTCTCTTCGCCCTGGAAGAGGTACCTCTAGTTCATATGTACCTCTAGTACCTCTAATTCATATGTATAATCCGTTTATCATTGAGGAGGGTGTCGGGGCTTTTCTCGGGCGATTATTGCTCTAGTGTGTCAGCAGTGGGAAAGTTGAGGGACTGTTTTGGCATTTGGACTGGGAGGCGAAGATTTATGGTACGGCTAAAGGTGGATCTGGCGGCTCTCGGGGGCCTTCGTCATCCTCCAGGCAGTTTTGCCTTAGGGCCACATAAGGGGTTCTTGCACTATCCTAGAAAGCCCATCTATTGTCGGTGATGTGGGGCCCTGGGCCACACAAAAGATGTGTGTACAGGTTTGAGGTGCCGATTCTGCAGTGGCGAAGGGCACGTGGCTACTGAGTGCAAAGCCCAAAAAACCTGCAGCTTGTGCGGGAGTGAGGCCCACCTGTACCGCAACTGTCCAAACCGGAAAGGGGCTTTTGCTAACCTTTTCACAGAAGAACTGGAACAGATGAGTCAAGAGAGAGGTCCCACAGAGGAGGAGGAGCTTCTTAGGCAGGAGAGGGACAGTGAAGAGGAGGACAGAAGCATCGGTACAGAGCAGGAGGAGGCTGATGACAGCAGTATAAAAGAGTCTGCTGATGCGAGTCTGGATGTAACGGGGGAGGATTTGGAGAGACAGATCTGCCCCCAAATAGAAGACGGTACCTGGGTGGAGAAAGTCAGAGAAAAATCAGCCCTGGGAAACGCAGCTAGGTGGCCAAGACAGAGTATGGGAGGGAAAGATGGAGGATGGGGAAGAGCAGCCCAAAAAGGGAAGACGCAGGACTCCAAGCGGTGGAATGGACACAGAAAGGAAGCAAGAGAGAAAGAGGAGCAGAAAAGGGAATGGTAAGGACACAGTCGAGGAGCAGGAAGGGCCGGGGGGATGGAATCCTCGCCAGAAGAAAGCAGAAAACCTCTACGCGTTACGGGCAGAAGGGGAAGTGGCCGCGGACATTTCCGAAGACAGTATGTTTGGGGGGTGGTCGTGGGAAACAGTGGCAAGGAGGGCAAAGACTGGGGTGGGAGCGAGCAAGAAAGGGAAATTAGACTTTATAAAAGAGGGATAAAGGGGTCTTTAAAGCAGTGTGGAAGGGTTTCAAGGGGTTGGAAAGGGGGCTGGGAGGGGAAAAAAGGGCAAGGGATATCCCCCAAGGGTATAGGGTGGGGAGGAAGGCTTATAAGTAATTATGGGGGGTGAAAGGGTGAGTTTTAGGATAGCTAAATTGAAAGTGAGGGGTTGTAGGCAGGCAGAAAAGCGGGCAGCAGTCTTCAGGTCGCTGGAGGCGGTGCCCTTTGTGGTCTTGTTCATGCAGGAGTGCCATCTGCGCTCAGCGGCTGATGTGGCTTTGTTTTCAGGAGGGTGGAGGGCGTGACCTTCAGTATGGGGCGTTGGAAAAGGATTGGCAGATGGGATGGGGATCTTGTTGAAGTCCTGGGAGTTTGAATTGGGATCTGAAGTGGCAGTGGTGCCTGGAAGGGTGTTAAGTGTAGATGGGACCTGGAGGGGCATAGTGTTTAGGGCAATCTGTGTATGTGCTCCAACTAGGGTGGGAGAGGGGGCAGGTTTCTTCAAGGTTCTGGAGCCCCTCTTGTATACTAACAAGACCTGTTACATGGGGGTGACTTTACGTGGGGCGAGAGAGTACGGGTGAGGGAGAGGGAGAGGGAAGGGTTTCATGCGGAAGGGGGAGGGCTCCTTTTGGATTGGGGAAACAATAGTGAAGTTACATGTGGCATCCCTGAATGTTCGGGGAATTAAGCAGCCCCTAAAGAGGGCAGCAGTGTTTCTGACTTTACGTTCTGTCCCCTTTGATGTTATGTTTTTGCGGGAATGTCATGTAAGTTCAGAGGCTGAAGGCAAAAAGTTTTCGAGGTGGTGGGAAATGGGGCCGTCAGTTTGGGGAGTATGAGAGGGGAGGGGGGTGCTATTTAAATCCTTTGATTCCAAAGTAGAGGCAGTAGTTTCGGTGGTACCGGGGAGGGTAATAAATGTGGTTGGGAGGTGGAAAAAATTTAGGGCAATTGGGGTATATGCACCTTGCAGGGGTGAACAAAGAAAGGGGTTCTTTCAGCAGTTGGAGCCATTGTTCTTTACCAACAGGCTCTTGCTGGTGGGAGATTTTAATTTAAATATAGAAGCGGGGGGCTGGCCCAGTTAATGGTGGGAGCAGGCCTGGTGGACATGTTCAGGGTCATTGAGCCGCAGGCCCCGGGTTATACCTGGAGGAATTCTAGAGGTGATGACTCATGGCTCGACCTCTTGTTTGTAGCAGACGGGGTCAGGGTACAATCGTTACTCCGGAGGCCCTTCTGGGCCTCCGATCACTGTATGGTGATCGGAGGCATACAACTAGAGACGGGGCAAAGAGGGCGACGTTTGTGGTGGTTAAATGTGACCGTGTTGCAGGACCCCTCATTCTTTAAAGTCTTTTGCCATCTTTATGTTGCCATCTTTAAGTCAAGCAGAATGGTGGGAGGGGGTTGAAAAAGAGGGTTGCCACTCTGGGCCTCTGGTGGGGACAAGAGAAGGCAAAGAGGAAGAGAGAGAGGGCGAGGGAATGGTCGGGGGTGTTACAGGAAGCATGGTAAAAGGGGGATCAGGGACGGCTCAGGGAGGCTAAGGAGGCTCTGCGGGCCCACTACGAGGCTGAGGCTCGCAGCTACTTTGTCCAGGCCGGCAAACGGGTTTTAGAGCAGGATGAGCGCCTAACAAAATTTTTCTTTAGTAGTGTAAAAAGCCGCCAACGGGGCTCCTACATGTAGGGCCTGAGGCAGGGGGCTCAGGTCAACACCTTGAAGGAGGAGATGCAAAAGTGGCTGAAAGCTTCTATGGAGATCTTTTCAGAGGGGGAGAAATGGGGGAAGACCTGGCAGCAGGTTTCCTGTATGCTGTGGCTGGCAGGTTGCCAGAGGAAAGCGTTGCAGCACTGGAGGGGCGGTTTACTTTGGAAGAGGTAGAGAGTGCCATGCTGTCTCTAAAGACAGGTGTGGTCCCAGGTGGGGACGGCTTACCGGTGGAATTTTGCCGGGCTTTCTGGCCACTGGTGGGGCCGGATCTCATGGCTGTCGATAGCGAAGCGGTGGAGTGTAGGTTTCTACCTCCTTCCGCTAGAGAGGGGCGCATCACCCTCCTGCACAAAAAAGGTGACAGAGCAGACCTGGCAAACTGGAGGCCGATCACGTTACTGACGGCGGATTATAAGATCTTGGCTAAGCTACTGGTCCTGCGTCTGAGGAACGTGATGGCACAGGTGGTTCATCCTGACCAGACCTGTGGGGTGCCAGGAAGGAGGTGTGGTATGAATCTGGCACTGATCAGAGATGCGTTGGCATGGGCTGAGCAGCGTGGGTTGCCTTTGGCTTTACTGAGTTTAAACCAAGAGAAGGTCTTTGATCGTGTCTCGCACGAGTTCCTCTTCGCATTGCTGGAGAGGATGGGTTTTGGTCCAGGTTTTACAGCTATGGTGCGACTGCTGTATGTCGGGGCGGTGAGCCGCATAATAATAAATGGGTACTTCTCCGAGCTGGTTATGCAGCTCCGAGGAGTAAGGCAGGGTTGTCCTCTGTCACCCTTGCTCTATGTGCTATACCTAGAGCTGTTGGTGGAGAGGTTTCGGAGAGAGCCTGCTTTCCAGGGTTTTTACATACCTGGCGCAGGAGGGATAAGGGCAAAGTAGTCGGCGTATGCCGACGACTTGACCGTGTGCCTGGGCCGGGACAGTGACTTCAGTGCCGTGGAGTATGTGGTGAAAGAATTTTCAGATGCCACTGTAGCGCGCGTAAACCGCGGGATGTTGGCGGCACTGTGTGCGGGAGCGTGGGCAGGGAGGACCACAGTTCCGGGGGATTATCCTCTGTGCCAGAATGGGCTCAAGATTTTGGGAATGATCTTCTGGAAAGAGAACAGTGCCCAAAAGAATTGGGACATAGCCTTGGGGAAGATAGAAGCCAAGGCTGAAAACTGGAGCGGAAGGAGCCTCTCCATTACAGGGAGGGTAATAGCGGTGAATTCTGACCTGATGGCAGGTCTTAACCATCTGGCCTTATTCTTCCCCATTTCCTTCATAATGGGGAGACGCCTAGAGCGTGCCCTATTTGCGTTCATTTGGAGGGGAAAAAGTGAGCAGGTAGCTAGAACAAGAATGTACATGGAGCGGAAGAAAGGGGGACGAGGAGTGATCTGCGCCTCCCTCAAGACCATGACGATGTATGTGGCATTTCACGGAAAGTTGGTTGGGGGGATGGATGGTCACATGACGTCCTGGTTCGCAAGGTTCTGGTTAGGTTTTACTCTGCGAACTGTGGTGCCCTGGAGGGGAACGTCGCCAGGGTCGGAGGACCGGCCGCGGCATTACCGGAAGATGGCAGAATTTGTACGCGGCCAGCCTTGGAGCTTGGTGGATGGCCTCTTGTTAGACCATAGGAGGCTGTACAAAAGTTGGAGAGACCGCTGCGCAGCACAAACCGGCGAGACCCTCCCGAGGGGGCAAGGGGTCGAGCGGGCAGCTATGCAGCCCACGTGGCTAGATGGGGCCAGCAAAGATCTGCATTGGCTGGGTGCTCTGGGACGTCTCCCCGTAAGAGAACGATTATACCGGCATGGCTCAAGCCGCACACATCTGTGCCCGATGGGATGCGGAGGTGAGGAGAGAGTTGAGCACGCATTGTGGTCATGTCCCGTGGCGGCCGGTTTCTGGAGACGGGTTGCAGCGTGGTGGTCAGCGGGGGTCAGCAGGAATACACCGCGATCTTGTTTTGTACAGTAGGGGATTGCAACGCATGGGACCAGAGGTTGTGAGGGCTTGTTGGCAAGCAATCTCAGTGGCAAAATGCGTTTTGTGGGGCGCAAGGAATGAATGTATGTGGAGTCTGTCTGCACGTGTCTGCCAGGGTAGCCTGTTTGACAGGTTCAGGGCCAAGATGAGGAGAGATGAGAAGAGGACAAAGGGTTTGCAAGGGTAGGGTGGGGGGCAGCAGCTGTAAGGTGACCTCATGGGCAGAAGGGTCAAGGAAGGGAGGAGAACATGTTGATTGGGAGGGGATCCCTCTTTTGGGTTTAAAGAGAAAAGTTTCATAGGTTTGGGTATTATAAACAATGTAGGAGGGGGCAAAAAGTTTTGTTCCTTTACCAAGCAGGTATTTGAGGGTCTTGGTTTGGTCTGTATTTCTGTTTTTGGACAGCTTTCTGTTTTGTTTTGTTGTGTTGTTTTTTCAGTGGTTTTGGAAGATCTGTGAATGTGATGAAAATTGGCAAATGTGGTTTTGTAATAAGAAGAGATTAAAAAAATTTTTTTTATCAGTTTAATACCTGATACGTCCTCCATCCGAGGACTTTATATTAAACGGATTTTTAGAGCAAGGAGCTGGAAGAGGGGCTTGAGAGAGAGGAGGCGGGGGGAGGCCCCCTGGTGGCAGTTGGAGAGTGGGCCCAGCATGTCTGCCATGGAGCGGCCCCGGAAGAGTGGTCACGGGCACAGAGTGGGGGTTGGGGGGACCCTGCTGAGCCAATAGACTGGGCAAATTGCACTGTAGGTGGAACAGCAGACTCCTCAGATGGGACAAAAGGAGCAGCAAAGCGACCTTTTCCCAGTGAGGACAGGGATGCCGAGCCAGGTAGGAGGTTCCGCTTCCAAGAGACAGAGCCTAACAATGACAGAGAGGGTATGGGGGATCCCAAGCTGCCAACGGAAAAGGAGGAGCAGGAGCACCCCCCAATGGAAGAGGGCCCTCCGTCATCTGCTGCCCCGTTCCCAGGATGGGAGGAGGAGAAGTTCAAAAAGACTACAGGGATGAGGGGGGCAGGCAGAGGGATGGGGACCCCCCGCAAGGGACGGAATGTAAGGCCGTTTTTTTTTTCAGGCCTTGTTGTTTTAGGAAAGAAATGCAAATTATCACAGAACATGAAGATCTGCACTCTAAATGTGAGGGGACTGAAGAACCCCACAAAGAGGAGAGGCTTGTTTTTGTCCCTTAAGTATGTGGCTTTCGATATTATGTTTTTGCAAGAATGTCACCTGAAAGATAGAGAAGATGTAGTTGCGTTTGGAAAAGACTGGGAAAATGGGCTTTCACTGTGGGGTGTGGGTAATGTGAAAGAAGATGGGGTGGGAATTTTGTTTAAAGGGTGGGACGCTATAATAGAGGCATCGGTAAGCGTAGTGCCGGGGAGGGCCCTGTGTGTCGACTGTAGGTGGCGGGGGGTTCCCCTCAGACTTATAAATGTCTATGCACC
>JANDJT010000092.1:1850012-1864961 GCA_024331685.1 Stegophilus panzeri | reverse complement strand
ATATGCATTAAACTTTCATTTAAAAAAAATCAGTTGGCTTATTATTATTTTACTGACTTAACAGTACTTGGTTAGCAAAAAAAAAAAGGATTTATTGAGCACAGCATTGTGGGACCAATCTGCGCAAAAGTTGTTCAAATTCTTTTATATAAACGGGATGGTTCATCCACAATAAGCAAACAGGATGTGGGGGTATATTTCAGCAACAGTGTGGCGTAAAAACCACATCCTAAAAAACGTTTTGTCTAAATCCCATCTCTGGGGTGTTGCAATTAACAAATTAGTAAAAATCCTCATAACTTTTAAACTACTCATCATTCGTCTGTCTCATGATTCCCCGGAAGGTTTCAATTTGCAACAGGAGGACTGCAGGACTTGGGATGCCATGTAAAAGATGCCCAGTGTAGTTTCAGCCTGGGTTTCTGGCTGAATGCCAAATGCTAAATGAAATGTTAAAAATAAATAAATAAATGTTTCCTGTAGTTGCTACCAGTTTGGGGTCCAGGGCAGCTTTAACATGCAGTTTAATTAGCTCTATCATAGATCCCTATGAGGTGTTAGACAATATAAAATTTAACAGTTTTAGTGTTTACAGCCTGAATGTGATTTATGTTTATTTCCCAAACAGGAGTTTCCTGACTCGCAATGACATTGGCATCATCCTTATCAACCAGTTCATTGCTGAGATGATCCGGCACGCAATAGATGCTCACATGCAGTCCATCCCTGCTGTATTGGAGATCCCCTCTAAAGAGCATCCTTATGACTCGTCCAAAGACTCGATTCTGCGCAGGGCTAAGGGCATGTTCTCTGCTGATGATTTCCGATAAGTGTCATGGCATCATCAAGCTGGTCAAGCATCGAATGCTTTTAAAAATATAAATGTTAATGTGGATGTTGTTCAGTGTCTCCCTTTACATTATACATTTAAAGAACTTGAAATAGGTTTACCAATAATAAAAAAAAGTGTGATGTGTAAATGTGTAGATGTGATTTTCCAAGAACAAAAAAATAGGTACTCTATGTATTGCATTATAATAATTCTGTGTATGAGTCTTGTGAACTTGAAGGAACTTTTTCATGTTAATTAAAAATCTATAGAAAATATAGTCTGTCCTTTGGTTAATTATTTAATAACACAAATGCAATTACTGTGCAATCACTGCTCCAACCAATACTTGCAGTTGTGGGTTTTAATTGGAGAAGGGGGGAAAAGTGCCTAAAAGCATAATTTTCCAGGAGGCATACAGGTATTCCATATTTGCCTTAATATTTCAACATTGCTACTGCACTGGCTGCTAAACCTTTAATCATCAATTGTTTCAGTATTACTACTAAAACTTGACCATGTTAATATGATTAAAAATACTTAAGGCTCGTGTAAAGACCTAAAAATGGATGCTATCAAATTTCTTAGACTTACTTTCTTAATTTTGCTTTCATAAAAAATTTAAACAATAGCTCTCATGTGCAACTAGGCATATTTTATCTAGATACTACAAGAGAAGAATATGATCAATTGGCCCCATTTATTATTCTTTCAGTAAAGTTGTGTGTAAAAGTTTGCATAAACCAAACCAGACTAAAATTTTCCACCTGATTTACACCTTCCAAAAACAATGATCCCCCCCGTACTCGTGTATGTTATTTACCCATAAAGTGCAAAACGCATTCCCAACATAGCTCATCTGCATGTAGCGATGCCCACAAAATGCTGTAAAAGGTGAAGTGCACAGACAGCTGGGAGCACAAAATGAATGATCAGGGTAAAGGCTGAAAAACAGAAGTGGGAGTTATTTTAACTCACTACTATGCCAATAAAGATATTGAATAACAATAATAATATTAATAAAAATTTTATGCTAAATCCTCCACCTACTGAGTCGTTTGCTTAAGGCTCTGCACAGACAGACCGGCCCGTCCTCTCTTTAAACACTGCCATTTCCTTTATCATAATTGACTGATTTGTTTTATTTGCCTTAATTCATGGGTTTGTGTTGTCTCACTTTCTTTATTTTTTATATATATTCTTTAATTAATGGCAGTAATATAAAAGGACTGGTTTTCACTAAATGTTCTCAGTGGTACTCTTAGTCCCTGACCTAGTGAACTAGCATTAGGATGTGTTTTTGATCGAGACTCCAAAGCTCTTAAGTTGTTCTGAATAAGGAAGCCTGATAAACTCTGTAAATGTAATGAAAATAAACATTTACACCTGACAGTATATTCCAGGTGTAAAAGTGCAGTGATCCATGTAAATTACATGATGTGAAGTTGATTAGGTAGAGGTTTACATTAGTTGGTCTTATTGTGCATAAATTTACACACTCAGGAGCACGAGTAGGATACAAACGTTCTTGGTCCTTCCATATTTAAGGAATTTCCACAAATACCAAATTTCATGTGTAAATTCTCATACAAATGATTTAAGAATAAAATTGTTGCTAAACAATAAACAAAGCCCAGTGTTTGTCAGTAGAATTCCTGCTTTAGGACAACATCGTTCCTGCATACTAGTTACATGAGCTTGCATAATGCGAACAGCTGCAAGTATCCACTGGTTGAATACAGTCGATTAAAAAAAGTTTACACAGGTTTATGTTTTCACCACCTGTGAAAAGACAAATAGAAACGTTTCAGGGGGGAAATAAACAAATAAAAAGACTACAGAAAAGGGATCAGCTGCATGTGTGGCTCCAGATATAGGAACAAAGCAGGCAAGACGGCTAACAGATGATCAGTGTGCAGTATTTTAAGCTACAATGATAACAATCGTTATGGCTCTGGACTGAATAAAAGCATGTGAGTGTTTATTTTCTTCCTCAACCCTTCTTTGATTAGTTTCATAGTAGATCATAAAGCGAGCAAGCCCACACTCCAGAGCAGTGGGTGGCGGTAATACACAACATGTTGTTTGCCGACCGCCGTTAAAAACAATAGAAGAAGAAGCACGTCACATGATATAGCGAGATCATCACGTGCGGCACGCAGGAGTTTTCGGCACTTCCTGTTTCTACTGAAATAAAAATGGTATGTTTGTTTATTCGTTTGTTTTTGTGCTTCCTGTATCGAAAGTAGCTTTTTTATGTTGCGTTAAACACGTAATGAAAAACAGCCAATATTTTAAATCATTGTAGCTAATTTTAGCTGTCCTTTGGAAGTGTAATGCAATCTAGAAAAAAATGTATATAATCAGCTTTCGTTATGAGCGGTGGTTATGTGTTTATTTTCCTCTGTGGTAGACTACTGCACTGACTCAGGGTTTGGAGAGAATACCGGGCCAGCTTGGATATCTGGTGATCAGCGAGGACGGCGTGCTTGCCGTGAGTTTGATGTTTGTTTGTTTGTTTGTTTGTTTGTTTGTGTTCTTTTCTCTCGTGTCTAAACTATGCCGACTATGTATGTGCTGGTAATTAGATAAAACACACAGGTTTATAGGTTTAACAAGTGAATATGTCTGTATGTTGATTGATCAATACGTGTGTATATACACAGTATAACTCATTTAAAGGTAAGAGCTGCTGCGGTGTTTACTGCGGATACTGTGAGCGGCCATGTTGGTTTGACGTCACTCCCTGAAGATTTGTCGGTGTTTGGAAACTGCGTTACGACCTTTAGTTGAATGCATCTTTAAACCTGTGTACTATTCTAGTAAATACTTAAGAAGACTTTGCATGACATGTTTTATCCTGATGCTAAGTTTTACACATTTTGGTTAATTTGTGCTCTGGTAAAAGAAACCCATATTGCCCACAATTTGAACCAGCAGTTTAAGTAAAAAGTGCATTGTTCCTAGGAGCAGAAATACATTATTTTTGGATCCATGTCTAAAATATGTCAACACTGTCAAACTAAATGTTTGCGGTCAAGATTTGTGTGCACAATTTTTTAAAATTTAAAAAAAAAAAAAAATTTTTAAACATCGAATTCAATGCACAGTCTGTACAGTTCCTTTTGTTTCACATTTGCCCCTTTCTGATTTCTCCAGTTTTTATGTAATTGTTCTTCTTCTTCCAGATCTTAATTTAAAACAAAATTCCAAACTAATTTTGAATCCGAAACCAACTGGCCATGTGTGGGTGGAAAAGGTAGTTGCTCAATCAACTAATTGCCCAAATTTAATTGATAATTTGGTTCAATTAGACTAAACAACCAGGCTTGACTACTGTCAACCCTGCTGGATCTATACATAGCTTAAATAAAATCTTTCCAGCAATGTGAAGTAGGTTAAAAGGTCTCAACAAGTAGCGCACTGTGCCATGATCAAACGAAATTTTGGTAGAAGGTAGACAAAGTTAATGAAATATCAGTCTGGAAAATGTTACAAAGTCATATCTAAGGCTCTGGAGTGCAAGTGAACCACAATAAGCGCCATTGTCTCCAAATTGAAAAACCTGGTTCAGTGGTGAAGCTGTCCTGAAGTGGCCGGCCTCATAAAATTCCTCCAAGAGCGCATAGATGACTCATCTAGGATGTCACAAAAGAAGCCAGGTGAATGTCTAAGGATTTGCAGTCTTTGCTTACGACAAATAAACATTCATCTCATGTTTGCAAAAAACAAAGCAAAAAAAAAAAAACCACTCTGCTGACCCCCAAGCCTTTGGTATAATGTGCCTCCCAGGGAAGGGAGACTGTCCAGTCATCAGTCTGTGATCAGAAGCTGATGGATTATGTAGCAAAACAATGATCTGAAGCACAAGAGCAAACCCATCTCTGAATGGCTCAAAAGAAACAAAATTAAGGTTTTGGAAGTCCTGACTTGAACACAGCATTGGGATGCTGTGGCAGGACCTTAAACTGCAGTTTATGCTCAAAATCCCTCCAATGTGACTAAATTAAAGCAATTCTGCAAAGAAGAGTGAAAGTTCCTCATTTAGTTGCAGTTGTTGCTGCTAAAGGTGGTGCAACCACTTATATTAAGTTTGTGGGTGGGCAATTCACAAACGGGCAGTATAAGCAAGACACCCCTGAAACATCTTGCAACTGAAAGAATTCCAGCAAGCCGATGTCGGAGACTGGTGGACAATCATGCAAAACGCCTTCAAGAAGTTATTTCTGTTAAAGGGGGCAATACTAGAGGCCAAGGGTGTACTTACTTTTTCCACTGTAACCTATTAATATTTCTGTTGAATAAATGGTTGAAAAAGCTAATTTTCCTTGTTGTTTTGTTCACCTATATCAACTTTATTCATAGGCACTGTTTCAAAGATGATCAAAAGTTTGCTTGTCCAAATATTTCAAAGCCAACAATTTCCATGGGTCATACTTATTTTTTTCCACATGGCTGTATTTGTACTTAAAATTTGTTCTAGTGTTGACACAGTATTAATTCTCATTTAGCCAGGTCTATCAAATTTGATTTGAGTGTGCTAGTGATTGTAATGTCAGATTTTTCAACAGGTATGGGTACACAAATATTACTCATTGAACAGCCAGACAGGATGTACATCAGGAAATGTGTTGGCTTAAAAATAAATAAATAAACAAATGACCAAGAATAAATTTAGATTTTTGCTAAAAGTTGTGACCAGTGGGAAATTGTGGTCAAAAAACGCATCAGTTGATAAATTAGACCCAGTAGTTTAAAATGCTTAAAACCACAAACTAACATATTTGCTATATTGTGTAAACAAACAATGGTGTAAAGAGAGAATTAAGATGAATTCTTAAACCGCTTCATGCTGTTTTCTTTCTGTTAGTCTTCAGGAGAGCTAGAGAATGATGAACGTACAGCAGGTGTGATCATGCAGATGGTCCGCACAGCATGTCGATTCAGGCTTCATGGCGCAGCTGAGCCTCCTCTTAAACGCATGTCAGGTGAGATATACAGGTTGATGCTCTCTACACAGCAGAGAGATGTTGCCAAAAACGTGCACAAGTACAAATGAGTAATTCTAATCTAATTCTCCTCTAATTTTGTCCACAGTGATGTTTGAGGACTATGTTTATGCTGTGACTATCTCTGGACAAAAAGTGTTTGTAGTGAAACGTCAGAACAACCAGCGGGAACCTGTGACTGCCTAGTGTTGAAAAGGAAATGCAAATTAAAGGACAAGTAATTTCTACAAAATAAATCCTTGGAATAAAGTACACCACATTAGGCTCATGCCAATTTGAGGATGAAGGAAAAACTGATGAACATTTTTTCTGTAGTCTGATGCAAGAAATCATGCTTAAAATGCTTAACACACCTGCGGTATGTCATAACTCCACTGAAAATATCTAATTTTGTTCCTCAATATGTATTTTTTGGGGGGCTTGGGGGGAGGGGTGGTATCAGACATAATGACTGTATTAATGCGGTCTTGTATGTGGATGATGTTTAAACTCAGTAATGCATTGTAATGTGGTTTGTTTTTATTTTTTTGTGTGTATGTGCACGCATCTGTTCCACTAGTAACAAAACGTCAGTATTTATCCAAAAAATAATTGCCTTTTCATAAATCTGTTAATTTTATTCTATTTCTCCATTCATGTTGTACCTTTACTTGATAGGTTCTCAACCTTGGGGCTGCAACTTCACATGGAAATGTCTGAGATGTGAATGGGGTAAATTTTTACCAACCACAATTCAACCTTTGTACTGGTATTTATTTGACATTTAATAATTTTTACATCTGTCAGATTATTATTGTTGTTGTTATTAAAGTTTCATTAGCCTGCATTCAGTTTGGAGCATCTCTGAAGTCCAGACCTCAGTGGTACTGCATTCACCATATTGTCATTTTAAGCAAAATGGCTTTTACACCACACAATGGCAGCGTGTAGATATTTAAAATAAAACTCACTTTTTTTCTTCTTTTTTTTTTTCTTTTTTCCCCACGGCAATGCATGTCCATAATCTAAACAGCGCAAGGGCAAATTTCAGTCTGCCTACTGTGTTGCTCTGATGTGTCGGTTAAAATCCAATCTTAGAAGGTCTAACTCTAAAAGTGTAGACGTGATTTAATTGGATTAACAGATTTGTTTAACAAACTATATATTTATGGGTTTGTCGTAGTGTTCCTTTTCAACACTACGACAAACATATGCAGTCCTAATGCATGTTTATGATATTTAAAGATATTTGCACGTGTTGGAAATCACAGAAAATATTGCTCCACACTGTAGTGTGATTCCATGTGAGCTGATAATCAACTGGATCAGTTTCAGAAGTAGCTAAGCTTTGATTTGATGTTTTATCAATAGTGAATCAGAAGTGGAAGCAGTTGTTAAAATAAAATGGCGGGCTTTCGTATTATAGAGTTGAAAGGAGTTTTGTGTTCATTTCAAGTGGTGGCCCCAAATGCAGTTCAGAAAAGTTACAGACATAGAAATATAATTTGCTTCATTGAAATGGAGCTAGTATCCAGAAAGCTGATACAGATTGTAAGCTATCTTATGACCAGCCACGAGGAGCATGTAAGGGAGCAAGAAAACAAGATGGCTATAAGTTGGGAATTTCTGTAGCGTGTGAGTCTTGCATGTGAACAGATGTCTCAACCATGCTCTTTAGGCTATTTGGAACCAAACCATAACTGTGTAGGCAGTGAGCATAATCAATTACTTGATACTATTTTATGTATGAGTCAAAGATTATTAACATAAGAATCAGTATCCAGCCTGCATGCAAGCTCAATATGAACAGCAGTTGTTAAACTAGTAAAGGAAAAAAAAAAAACCCCACTATCGTTTAACCAACCTCTGCCCTAGTTTGACCTCCAAGGGCCCAAAACATTTAACCCCCATGTTGGAGAAGGATGCACGTAGGTATCTGGAAAGAGACATTTTTGCTCCTCTGGTTTGGTTTATTGTGCTTTCTGCACAGTGTACATTTCGAGATGACTCACTGGATAGATGAATTAGCATGAAAATTTCTGACATAATTTTTACATGTAATTATGCCACACTTGGGCCTTGTATGCATGTCTACTCTGGATGAAATCCTCCAATTTTTGCTCCTCCTGATGCCTGGTCAGCTGTATTTAATGCAGGTCTGATGTACCACTACATTATTCTCTTATTATTGTTGTTGTTGTTGTTGTACCTTTATTGGAAAAAAGGTCTTTATAGCATGTACTTTCATTTAAGACATGCAGTTCCTTAGCAGTGTAGTACTATCTGTCCAAACACTAGACTCTTTTTAAAGTGGGACCTCATTTCTGAAGTCTTGTGTAGACTGACTGATGATAAACAACAGTATCATAGCTTCACATGTGGCAGCAAAGTAATAACTGGACTTCTACTGACTGTGTAGCGGTCTGTGACACCACAGTTAATGGAGTCCATAGAGAAGATGTGCTCAAAATAGTGGAACAAGTGATTGAGTTGCTCCTGTGGCACATCTGTAGTTAGTCAAGCTGTTGCTTTATCTCAGACTCAAAGCCTGGTTAAGGTTCCTCTAGAGTGGCGGTGAGTGTATTAGCACTAGGGGTGGATCCGTGTCCTCTGAGACAATACCATGCATTATAATTTCTTTTCGGGTAGGTGAAGAACATACCCTCTTGATCTGCCAACACAGTGTGAGTGTGACCTTGTTGGTGCTATCATCAATGCTCAACCTATCCATACCTTCTGTAGCCCCTGAGTTGAGGAGATAGTGGAGATTTACACACCAGGATGAACAATGTGACTTTGTTGGAGGTCATAGCCAGTAGCCTTTCCCTTATTTGATATCTATAGCTCGCTTCCTGAAACAAACACTTCATGAGCTGGTAAAAAGGAGAGAATATTGCATGAAGAAACCATTAGATGTCCCTGAAGCACGATCTTATTTATCAGGTTGTGCTACTCTGGGCTTTAGTGCACTTGCCTTCCAGGTTAGCAGTTAATCATAGTGGCTATTCACAGGCAAAGTTTATTAAAACACAATCTAAAATCCAAATTGATAAGCATGGTAATGGCAATAATCATGACACAAGAAAATCAAAGAACAGAATGTTACCAGAATGGTCAAAAAACAGATAAGGCAAACATGGAAATCACGGCTCAGAAATTATACACCATGGGAGACTGGCAAGACTTTGCAATGAAGGTTTGATAACCTTGTGCTTAAATAGTGTGAAACCAGGATGTAAGTAGTGGAGACATGGATTTCTGCTGGCAGGGAGGATTGTTGTGGCATGAATTTTCTGGCAGCTGATTAATTATTAAAATATACTCTACTTTTTGAATACATTGCTGTTGATACTAATACTGTATAAGGTCTGTACTATATTAACAAAACATTTGACCAAAGACAAATTGCTGAACAGCTTACATGAGCTCAAGCTTGACTGTGTCAAAGGCTTTGTAACAATTTATAAATTAAAGTGCCTACTCATTATCTAGTTCAAGTTAGTCTAAAAGATCTAGAATAAAATTGAACATTGTTTTGTACTTTCATAAATCCTTACTGAGACATAGAGGTATATAACTGCATCTAATCATGGCTTTAACTATAGTTTATAGTCGATATGTAGCAAAGCAATTGGAAACCGTTTGTCTAAACATAAAATATTAGTGGTGTAATGATACACAAAATTCAAATTCTGTGTGATTTTAACACAGTGACGCCTCATTGCTCAGTTGTGCTTCATTTATTCATAAAGCTATATAACACGATATGTTAGATGGATTCCTACAAATGGGGTTACATTCAAATACATGTTTCTCACGAACTTATACAACTTAGCAACCACTTAGCAACATCATAGCAACCAACCACGTGCGATACCAGAGCAAACGGCTGTCAATGCCCTAGCAACCTTTAAGTAAATGTTGTTATTATTATTATTATTATTATTATTATTATTATTATTATTATTGGTGGGGATTGTCGCAATTATTTTATAGTAACAATATTTGCATCGTTCCATTGTATTTTTCATTTGACTCCTCATTGTTCTTGCATTGGACAGTTTCACTTTTGGCTTAATTTATTGAACAATTTAATAAACAAGACGACTTAAACTTCTTGGTTTTTTTGTTTTGTTTTGTTTTTTTTTAATAGCAGGGCTAATTCTATGCTCAGTTAGCTAATTTAATGCGGTCGTGCGTTTTGTTATCTTTACACTTTTCCAAAAATCTATGCTGACGTGTCGCCCTGTTGAGTGACCCGGATGTTGTTCGACTTGACTACGTAGGGGTGAAGTCTCCCTATGAGCGCGCGCCTCGGAATTTGACCCCGGAAGTGTAATTCTTCGACGTGTACATCCCATGCATGTTTCCGTGCTCTTCCGGGGAAGCAAGTCTTGATCCACTGTGCTCAGCCTTGCCTCGTTGGCTTAAAAAAGAAATCTAGAACAGTCCTATAAGACTACTGGTTCTAAAGCCGTTTTTTATTTTATTTATTCCTGTACGGGTTTGTCTCCAGAGAACGCGGTCATGGCCACTTCAGTATCTGCACAGGTCCAGAGCAGCACGTCTCAGACTCCGGCGCTGCAGAGAGGGATTGTGAAAATGGTATGAATATATGGATCATGCGAAGTTATTCCGCTCTGCAGTCGCCTCATCATTTCCTGCTGTTACTGTGTGTGTGTGTGTGTGTGTGTGTGTGTGTGTTTTAATGTAAATGGGGGAAAGTTTTAGCCAGACACTGCAGCTGTTAAGTCTTTTTATCTAGTGTACAGTCACACTATTGGCCACATGGTTATTTATGGAGCATAGCTAGCTCGATCAGTAGTTTTAAAATGACCTATTTAAAGTGACTTAAAATGTCCTTGTTGGTTTTTATATCAGTCGAGATAAGCAAACTAAGGTTAACGGTTTCTCCAAGTCACGTGGGTTACTGTCCTGCTCGTGTTTAACTTAGCTACAGAAGAGTTTGTCCAGTATAGTTGAAAGGATGTCTTACATGGATCATGTGTTGTGCATCTGCACCACTTTCATGTCGGTGTGTACAGTATAACTGTAATAAAACTCAGGCACTGTCCAAGCATTCAGTTTGGGTTTCGACGTTTAGGCAGCCCAGAGTGTTAAATTATTGTCTCATCAAAACAGAATCTTTTTCCTCATTAAGTGCCTTTCATATTCCTTTTATTCAGGAGTGCCTTCCCTCTAGCCTGTCTACGATAAAGATCTGATTTATGAAGTATATCTGAGATGGTTGTCCTTCTGGCAGGTTCTTGGAGCTTTGTGTGGGTCGTTGATCAAGCACAGCGTGGTCAAGAACTCTCCCTGACTAAGGCCCTTCCAGCCTAGCTACTGAGTTCAGCTGGATGACCGGGTCTAAGAAGGAGTACTGGTGCTTCTTCCATTTTCACAATGATGGAGCCCAGATGTTTTATACCTTTTACTCAGATGTATATCCAGACACAATTCGATCACTGAGATCCGTAGAGAGTTCCTTGATCTTCATGGATTTGTTTTTTGATCTGACATGCACTGTGAACTTTGAGACCCTGTGCACACATGTGTGCCCTTTATAAATCATGTCCAGTCAATCGAATTGGCCACAGTCAAATTCAGGTTACATCTCTTGAGATGTAGTCCAAGCAAATACTTAACAAAATGAGAGTTTAGTTTTTGATGTTAATAGTTTAACAAAAAAAAAAAATAATATTAATATTTTTGCAAAAAAAAAAACCCAAATGTATAAAAACATGTCTTTTGCTTTGTCCTCACAGATTATTTAATATATATTTAAGAAGTAAATATATTAAATATATTTAAATATATATATTAAATATATTTAAGAAGTAGTATTTTTTATGAAAACTATAACAATGAAATGTGCAAACACTGAAGGCTTCTGAATGCTTTCTGAAGCTACTGCAGGTCAGGAGCGTCAGACCTGGTTTAAATAACAGGCCACGTTACTCTTAATCCAACGCTAAGTGGGCAAAGGACTTATACACCCGAACGGTCATTTGAGATGATTTTGGCATGAAAGTCAGTCAGATTTATCATCTGCAATGTTAGATTCCTGAAGTTTCTCAACTTATGGGATGGAAGATTTCATTTGAACAAAAAAAAAAAAAAACCCAATACCATAAGTGCACCGGAAGCTGTACCTCATTTATTACTGATGTGTACATGTGGGTATGTGCATAAATGAAGAATGTTTCAACACAAAATGTAGGAATTTAAATGAATGTGATATGATTTGTGTAATTTGTTGAGACCATGTGTATACAAAGTGCCCTGGTGGAAAATAAAGCCACAAGTGAAATACGTTGGCTCAGGACTGCTTGTTTGTTTAAAATAATCTATCTGGACTGCTAAAGATTTGAATTGTCTGATTTTTCAGTTGAATTGAACCTTGCTTCATTGGAGGATGTCATACATTTGGCATCAGTTGTGAGTTATATGTGGAGTAATTACGCCTTCATTGGTTTTAGCTTAAATGGTGTGTTTCCACCACCAACTTGACACGGCAAATCTACTGAAATAAGTAGCTGAGTGTCGGATACATCTCTAGTCTAAATTTCCAGAAGAGTTCCAAGAGTCTGCTAAATCAATGAGAAGTTTGTTTTATTAAGTTTAGTGCTTCTTGCTCTCAGGATGTAGCTTAATAACTGCTGCTGTTGAAGGAATCGAATCATTTACACTGGCTTCTGATTTGTGACGTCTTTGTAACCACTCTTGACGTTGCTCTGCATGATGATGATGTTACTTTAATGAGAGGTCATGGTCTGTTTAGGTCCTGTCTGGATGCGCCATCATTGTAAGAGGCCAGCCACGGGGCGGCCCTCCTCCGGAGCGGCAGATCAACCTGAGCAATGTGCGTGCCGGTGCCCTTGCCCGTCGTGCCACCCAGAGCCAGCCTGAAACTAAGGACACCCCAGATGAGGTGTGCATCAAATTCTCATACCCTAGTCTTAATAAAGCTCAAAACTTTTTATTAATCTAGGTTTGTTTTTTGTTTTTTTGGGTAAACTGAGAAATAACTTTTGAAACCACTGAGTCAGAAGTGAATGAATTCATGGATTGCTCTCTCTCTTGTGCTGTGTAGACATTAGTGCTTGATTACTGGGTGTCCTGTGTTTGTGTGTATTCTGTAGCCCTGGGCTTTCCAGGCTCGTGAGTTCCTTCGCAAAAAGATGATTGGCAAAGAGGTGTGCTTCACTGTGGAATTCAAAACCCAACAGGGCAGGGAGTACGGAGTGTTGTACCTGGGAAAGGGTAAGACGCATTGCTGTGTCTAATTACTTTTATATTATTTCAAACGAGTAGGTTTAAACCGTTTCAGTATTGATCTCTGGCTCTGTACCTGTACACAGTTTATTGTGTACAACTGTGTTATAACTACACTTGGTGGTCATTTTGCCCAGGTATTACCCACACAGGGCCATATTAGCAGTGAGCCTGCAACCAATGATTATCCTGATAATTGATTAATTTGGGGGGGGGGAAAGATCAATTAATCAATCTGGATTTCTTTGCAGCATCAGCTAACACTACCAGAGAACTCTTCACAAGGTTTAATTAAATAACAGGTCACTAACTGCAATAAAGCATTACTGACATTTTATCAGATAATCTGTTACTGCATGAGAATCTTATCAAGTGTTTATGTAAACCAAATAAGACCCTTGAATTAATGCAAGGGTGACCTTGATCGGTACATTGTTTTTGCAGCTGTATGTCTGCATTTCACGCCCCAATTTGTTCATTTGGACCAGACAAATTCACATTAAAGGCTTTCTTAGCACAGGGTGAATGATTGTTTATTATGTTATTTTTGGGGGGGTTTGTGGAATCGACTCTGCTCTGCAGTCACTTTGCTATTTGTCATTTTGTTGCTATGTCATTAGTAAAGCTGGACAACCATGATTTTAACAGGAATTTATAAATGTATTGATAATGTAAATTAGGGCTGCAACTAACGATTATTTTCATAATTGATTAGTTGGATGATTATTTTTAGATTAATCGGATGGGGTGGGGCAAACTTTCAGTAGCATTTTTTATTTAAAATGAAATCCACAAACTGAGTGTTACAAATATAAACTTCAGACTAAAACTTTACACAACTGTTTGTCCAATTATATAAGACTTAAAAAGAACCCAATACACACAGACACACACCAGAATATATATTATTAATAATAATAAGTCCTAAATTAATAATAAAAACTTCCTTTTACTGCACCTTATGGTTTCTGTTACTCACTGCCTTTAATCACATTGTTTTACTTTAGATCATAGTGTTTTAATTAGACATTACAGATTACTTGCACTCCCACTGTGTATCACCGCGTATATACTGCGAGTGAGGAGCAACGAGGCCTCGTTACTAACAGATCACTTCCGTTATAATAAACAAAAGAAGTTACACTACAAACATGCACATACACAATATAATGACAATAAACTGGCACTAAACTAAACCTTTTAAGCAGCTCGCACCAGTTTCCCCTGCCCTTTGCACACAGTTGAGCATTTTGGATATCAACATAAGTTTGTGCTCGTGCATCACTGTTGTGCTACACAAATTCTGCTTTGTAAAGTTTTATCTTCTCCGTGGTGTTTAATATAAAATGCTCCCCTGGCTTAGAGGACTTGGAGGTCGTACACTTTCTTCCTCAGTCACTTAACAATTACGCCTCCATCTGATGGTAACTGAGGTCATGTTGGGAATAAAAGGTAACGCTGACAAACCGTAAACTGAAAAAGTCAGTGTCTGTGACTCTGGGTATCTGTTAAAGCTAGCGGCATCAAGTTACGTGCGTATGATGTCATGTGCCACTGACTAGGAAGCGGCTTATACTTCCGGTTAGTAAAAAAAAAACTTGTGTTCCATTTGAGACTATTACCTCTCTAAAATTCATACACTAGACCAGTGGTTCTCAACCTTTTGTGAACTCTGGACCCCTAGCATATTTTGAACAATCCACAAGGACCCCCTCACTCCACAACAATTATAGGCTATATATTTAAGTCATTTCTATATATGTTACTTTATTTTATTAATATTTAACGTTAATAATATTAACATTGGACATTTAAAATTGAATCAAATTTAATAAAAAAGAGGTAGAGGTAAGG
>JANDJT010000092.1:1831263-1842351 GCA_024331685.1 Stegophilus panzeri | reverse complement strand
CAATTGCTTTTGTTTGATTTGTTCATTGCAAACAGCTGAAAGTCTGTAAATTTGGACAATAAACCTGATTTGCAGTGAGGGTTGAATAATTTTGATTGCAACTATATTCTGCTGCAGTAATTTATTTATTAATTTAATTTTTTTTAAGTAAATCATTAGTACTGCAGAGTTAGTACTCTTATTCGTTTTTCACTTACCTCTCCAAGGAGGGTGCATTTGTACAGAATCGTGAAACCAGCATGGCCAAATGTCCTGTTCTCGTGGCATGTTTCGGTCACAACAGCTCAGTTCCATATTCCGACGCTTGCAAAGCTAAATTTGAGGAAGCTGAACTTGTTGTGACGACCCTCCATTTTTAGTGACGAGATTCATGCTGTGTAACCACATGTTCCATTTTCCCAGAACACAGACGCTTCGTAAGGCTTGCCTTCCAAGGACATGCAGGGAAAAGTTTTACCCTTCGGCCTCTCTTTGGCTGAACGTCTCTGGCTTACTAGGTCCTTTGTGCCCTGAATGGCCTGTTCCATTAGTCCCCTTGCACACATTCTGGCACTCATGGCAGACCACATATACCCACACACATGAAGAAATTATTCAAGTTTGTGCATAAACATGAGACATAAGGACGTAAAGGAGCAGTAATGGCATAAAGTGCTGTGATTGATTAGATAGGAGTACATACATTGAATATAAATCAGATTCCTACAAAAGGACATTTTAAACGAAGAATTTATCAAGATGTAAACGCTTGATACGCTTGTAAAAGCTGCTTTGTGACTGTCTATTGTTTAAAGTGCTAATAAAAGTGAATTTAAAAAGTCAATTGAATATCCATATTTGTTTGTAGTTACCCAATAGCCTACCCAAGTTGCAGTTAATTTTTCTCGTTTGTGCATTCATTCAAACTGTTCAAATACTCAAGCTCAGGATATTTCCTGAGTAATGTTTAATAATTTAGGTTCAGATATCCAACCAACTGACGTGTTCAGTGTGTCTCTGTGTGTTCTGCAGAACGGGAACATCACAGAGCTGTTGCTGAAGGAGGGCTTCGCTCGCTGTGTGGATTGGTCCATGGCCGTGTACACCCAGGGAGCGGAGAAACTACGAGCGGCAGAACGGTCAGTATGTGTTCGACTCTGCTCTAGCAGCTCACCAACTTCTACATCGATCGATGCAGTTGATAGCCAGTCGGGGGAATCATATATTCATGCAGTTATCTAATCAGCCAATCATGCCGTGGCAGCACAATACAACACAACAACAATATGCGGGTACAGGTCAAGAGCTTCACTTAATATTCACATCTGCCTGAATGTGAAGGTGTACAGGTGTTTCTATTACAGTGGGCAGTCAGTGTATGTACCAAAATGATTGATACCCCTTTGTAATATTTTAATCCCATTAAAATGTCTTTCTTGAAGAAATATATAGAAGCCTGGAACTCGACCCTCCTGTTGCTTGGACCCACAGAATCACAGAAAAGCCACAATTTCGCACAAATTCACAGGTGACGTGATAAATTTGGCACAGTGCTAAACTACACGCTAACGGAAGTGAATGCGTGTCTTTCGTGTCCCACATCTTTTCCTTTTCCATGAATTGGTTCTTCCGCCGGGATAATTAGGACTGGTGCTGCATCTACTGATTATTTTGATAGGCGATCAATCTTTTTATCAATCTGAATGTGTGCCTTAGGTTTCTATTTTCAACTGATGCAATTATTCAACATTGTAAAAGTGCAATAATTGAAACTCTGAGTCACGTAGCACTGCTGTCTCTCTCCATGTGTTTTTGGCCCTGTTCAGACTGGATTAAATATTCATGGGTTCCTGGAGTAATTTCCTGTTTTACAAGTGCTACCCTGTGATTTTATTACCGGCCATGTCTGTGTTTTTCTCTGGCGTCCTCTGAGGAAACTTACAGGCTGAATTACCTGCTGTTTTTCTCCAAGCTCAGCACTCGTTGGAACATTTTTGTCCAGATACAAAATGTCTGTGATTTTCTATGCAAATGATGACTCTCAGCGTGATCACATGACTGAGTGATGCAAACACGAGTCTGTAGAACATACACCCTGCCCCTATGGGGAACTTGCTGCCCCTATGGGGAATTTTTATTGCGAGATTTTATTCACTGACAAGACGTTCCCCTGATAAAAGAATCCAATCCAAAGAGGCGGATTTTGCTTGAGATGCGCTGGCTATGACCTTGTTAAGTCTGTTGTCTGGTCTGTATGGAATATGGGTTAATTTTCTCAGAAGAGATTTTGAAGTTGGTATTTCTTTGTTCTGCAGCTCGGCTAAGGAGCGCAAAGTGAGGATCTGGAAAGACTATGTTGCTCCCACTGCAAATCTGGACCAGAAGGACAGACAGTTTGTGGCAAAGGTGAGTTCATAGGAGATTTTTGTTCATAATCTGTGTAGAGCGTAGGTGCTGCAACACCACGATGACTTTGTTGAACTACGTTTAGTAAGTTCAGTGTTTTTAAGGCTTATTCACCAACACTGCTCTTTACCGTGCCCACGACACTACTGCTGCTCTTTACTTTTATAAAGAAGCAGTGAATCTACACAACTTCACAATCTTGTGAACATTAGTACATTTTTATTATTGTGGTGGTGTTTTATTTTACAAAACTGGTGACTACGAAGCATTTTCTGAAACATGTTTCTCAGTATGCTTGCTCCATCTGTCAGCATTCCTTTTGAATGTTGTCTTCTCACTCTGCCCTGAGCTCAGCACTAGCCTGAAAGCAGTGATGGGTCTTGGAACAGAACTTTGGTGTTGAAGAGCTAAGAGGAACTCTTACTTTTTATCACCAGTTATCTACATCAGCTGTGAAAATGTGACCGATTACTATATGTAAGTGTAAAAGACTTGCTCTTTTTCAACAATTGTGCTGTGCTGTGGTATTAAGCAAGTTATTTAAAGTTGTGACAAAGCTGCTATAATGGGACAAAAGAAAGATTTTTAGCTGCAGAAAAGAAGACGACCATCATTAAAAACTTGGCTCATAGCAAATCAACGCATGCGATTGCTGAGATGACTGAGAGAATTTATCGTGCCGTGAAAGAAGTATGTGGCAGATTCAAATACGATCAGGAAAGGTCAAATAAGGGGGAAATGAAAGTTGTTACACAAAGTAAATGCTTTCTTTTTAAAGCGAGCACTTATGGAAAAAGCCTTTAACCAAGAGCAGCAGATATTTGACAAGGCTAGTGCCAGAAATGTCTTCAGATGAGCAAGGTTCAGGATACTCCAGCACTTTGCAAAATGCATGAAGCCAGATATTCAACCTCCTCTGACGGCCACAAAGTGATGCGTGTTGAAGCGGACCCAGAACTACGGGAATGTGGACCCAAACTCATGACTCCTGACCCACGGTTGATGGATCTCGAAGACGTATCAAGAGTCGGGTCAGAATTGAAATGCCAGTAAGGAGGTGGTGGTGTGATGGGATGTGAGAAATGGTTGGGATTGGCCAGCATTTTCACCTACAAATAATCTAATTGAGAACCAATGGAGCATCAGCAACAAATGCAGACCTCTAGATGTCCCTGTTCTCCATCACTCTGTCAAGAGTAAGCAGCCTATTTATTTAAATTGCCAAAATTGAATACAAATTTTGATTAAACCCAGTCGTTTCGTGTTAGTGCCATTAATTAAAGAAATGTTAACTAATGGAATACATATTAAAGGAAACATGCTAACATAAATCCATACATTAAGACAAATAAGTCCAGTCATTCTGTAAAGATAAAAGATCTGCAGCTGTATAACAGGAGGAAGTGCAATAACGGCTCAGCTGGGGTATAAATCGCTTCCATTTGCCACGGCTTCTTTTAATCCTGTGCGACACGTTAGACGACGCAGCACTAAGTGACCGATCTGCTGTGTTTCACTCTGCAATCTGCTGTCCACTCCCTAGTGTACCGTGTGCCATCAGTGGCTTTTTACAGAATACATCAGGTTACAACACTGTGGAGAGCATGCTGGTGTGAGACACTTTCAATTAAACCATTAAACATCGCAGTTTCCCTTTGTGATGTGCTCGGAGTCCATGATCACTTGGGTGGATCTAGTAGTGTAGATCTCTTAATATTTATTTCGTTCATTTTGCCTATTTTCTTTTTCTGTCTCTTTTTAATTAACCTCTTATTCATCCTTTTCTTTCTTTTTTTATCCAGATTTTCTCTTTCACCTGCAGTCATGCTGCTAAATATATATAATTTTTTTTTTATATACAGTGTAGACATGATTGAAGTTAACTTCCACCAAAATTATTCTCAGTTTTCACACTCAGCACTTGCTTTTTATAGAGTTTTTATAGAGAATGCAAATGAGCTGTGGCGTGCACATGCTGTACACTTTACAGCTGATTGGGATTCAGCACCATAGGCATAGAAGTACATAGAGAAGAATGACTGAACCTTTTTGTAAACCTGGTGAAAATGTTTTTGGGGTTTTTTTTTTCTTTCTTTCTTTTTCCAGGTTGGTTTGTTCTATGAACACACAACTTTATTATCTGGCTGATAAATGAGTCCTGATGTGCCCGGAACATGTCCCTGACCAGCATGAAGTGGTTACTGAAAATAAGTGAACATGGCTGATCACTTGAAGCCATCAGAATGGCAGGGGGATTTCAAGCAGAAATATAAAACAGGGGCTGGCTTTGAGCCGAATAGAAAATACGCATCAACACAATGAAATGAAGTTGCAGTTCAGCCCTTGGCCTGCAGATGGTGGTATTCTCCTGCTCAGGCCGTAGTGTGCAGAGACAGAATGAGTCATGGAGGTTTGCGGCATGTTTCTGCTGGTGGCTTTCAGTGAGGTGCTTTACATATGCAGCTACTAATTAACTAGCATGTGTGCCAGCCAGACATTTCATATCAACATCCACATCCTTCATGTTCATGGGAGATAAAGCGTGACTGAGGAGAATAAAGGCAGTGGCCTTTGTTGGTTTGGGCTGTGCATGTGTTTGTCCTTGTCTGCAGACTGTGGCTTCCTGTTGGAGAGAGAGAAGTGCTTGTGGTCTATTTTCTGCACTAAACGGCTCAGTTAATAGCTAAAATATCCTCTCTTGATGACCCTTCTGCGTTCAGCCTTGTCTCCTGCCAAAGTCAGTGTAAACCAGTTCTGTTTATCTGTGTTTAGTTTGGGTGTAGGATCCAAGCACTCAAATCATGCGCTCTTGTTAATCATTTTACGTCTAATCTGTTTTCTGCACCTGTCCGAAAGTCTCATTCACAACTGGGAGAGGAAGTATGTTAGTTTTTTATCTTTGAGGATTTAAAATTTTTATTTATTAAGCTCTTCCTTTTTCAAGGATGCTGTCTCTCTCATAAATTCCCAATCTCTTTCCGTTTGCTGACACACCTTCTGTTAACCTGGACCATGTTTTATTTATGGATTTTTTATTTATTTATTTATTTTAATTGTTCTCCTGTCCCTGCCGCCGTGTCACTCAATGCATCCGTTTATCTGTCGCTTGGCTTTCGTCATCATGCAGGGTAATAGTTGGATAATTGAGAATTAGGGATTTGAGAATTGGGTGAGGGATCGGGAGATTATCTAGTAGTGAGTGGGCGAAGGAATTTTATTTTTTTTTCCTTGTGCTTCATCAGGCTCGGCTCGTGTTGGATATCCAAGCTGTTTCTCTGGCAACAAGCTGTGCTCCGTGTTGTTAAAGTGACCAGTTAACCCGTCTCTCACTCCTGTATATTTGTGTTTCCTCTGCTGTGCAGGTGATGCAGGTTATGAATGCAGACGCCATTATTGTGAAGTTGAACTCCGGAGAATACAAAACAATTCACCTGTCCAGCATTCGACCCCCCAGGATTGAGGGCGAGGTATGATGATAACTTCATGATTTCCAAGAGACTGCAGAGTTTGGTGTTCTTCAGTCTCAGTGCACTCTTCTCTGCAAAAGTCAATCTGGTGAGATCTGAGACATCAGATCTAAACATCACTTTGTGACTTTGCTTATTATCGTTGTGTTGTTGTTGCTGTTATTATTATTATTATTATTATTATTATTATTATTATTACTACTACTACTACTACTACTACTACTATTTAAATAGTATAAATTGGTGGATAATACTTATACCCATACCCTCACCGGCCACTTTAATGGAAAAACAGTGACAGGAAGGTTACGTTAAATAATTTTTAACTGTGGTGAGCAAAAAAAAAAGCATCTCAGAAAGCATAACACGTCAAACCTTGAATCAGATGAAGACAATATCGGGTTCCACTCCTTCCAGACCAGGACTCGGCATGTTCCCACCACATGAACCATTTTGTCTGAATCGGAGAATGGTTTTAGTTCCTGAACTTTAGATACAGGAAAAGTTTTAGTTCCCGCAAAAAAAAAGTACAGTTTGGTCCTGCAGAGCGGAAACCTCTTTCAGGACCAGCAGCAGTGGAGCTTACAGACTGAACGTTGCTGATTGGTTAAATGCAAGTACGTTAACATTAACCCTATTACGTAGCAATTTAAAAAGCTATGTCACCCAAAAGCAATTGTTAAAGTTTTGTCACACTGAGTTCACCATCCGCCTGTCGGAAAAGTGATCTGACATAATCAAGAAATAGTACAGCCATGATCAAGACGCAGGAAGATGTTAACTGTCCATCTTTTTTTCAGTGTAATATATTTATCAGTTATATTGCATTTGTCATAAAATATACAATATACAAGTTATAACTCTAAGGCGGTTATATTGTATTTTTTTCTTGTATTTTATTATACTAGTATACACTCACTGTCCACTTTATTAGGAACACATGTACGTTCATGTAGTTATCTAATCAGCCAATCATGTGGCAGCAGCACAATGCATAAAGTCATGCAGATGCAGGTCAAGCGCTTCAGTTTATGTTCATAACTTTTCAAACACCCAGTGTCAGGGGAAAAAAGACTAGTACTTATTCCTAGTACTACATAAAAAAAAGTCTGAATGGGCCAACCAAAAGTTCAACTTAAGCATCTGTGTAGCAAGCCTGAGAACTTGTATACTTTTAAGTCTTCTTCCTGTTGAGTGCACACTACATTCTGCTTTTGGACCAGGTTTGTGTCTGGAATTTTGAAGAAAAAAATTGCTTGTTTTTCTTTCTTCTTTTCTCGCCATCTTAATCACCTCCCTCCCTTTCATTTCCACAGGAGAAGAATAAGGACAAAGACAAGCGCTTCCGTCCTCTTTATGACATTCCCTACATGTTTGAGGCCAGAGAATTCCTGAGAAAGAAGCTGATCGGAAAGAAGGTATTGTCTTTAAAATGGGACCGGAACCCCGCATTACTTCATTCAGTTCGTGTGGCTGTCTAGATTTACAGCTCTTAATCTTCAGATATCTATAAACCTGCTCTGTAACCTTCACATGTCCATCTAGAGGAAGCTAGCCCATGCTTTGGTAGGCACACATTTAAAGACCAGCCTCAGTTAAATAATTGAAAATTGTAATGAAAACCAATATCTCTTATCACAAAATGTTTGTGGGGGTGGAGGGGTAAAGATTTTTTTTCCACATTGAGTATATCAAACCTCATCAGTAATTTTAACTAATCTCTATTGTTCGAGGTGTAATACACATTCTGCTGATTCAAAAACTCATAAACTTGTGACGGGTAACCGTTTATTCAGAATATGTTTTCAATTACACAAAAACACTTTACCTTAGAAACAGGAGTTGTGCTGCAGAAGACTGAACTGATGAGAAATTAAGAGTGTTTAATTATAGAAGATTGTGACATCTGTTTAAGATGAGAAACAGCAGCGTGTGAAATGGCTGTTTCTCTTAATTCGATGTGATAAGGCAGAGGTTCTCAACCTTTTTAACTAAAGCCTCCCCTATCATGTGGCATGCCCCTACCCACATTGGAGGTATAATGAGTATTCTATCTATAAGTATGTATATAAAATATAACCTAATCCGTTTTTGATTGATAGATAGATTTTTTTGTGTGTTTTTGTACTTTTAGTTATTTTTCATAACCTTTATGATTTTTAAAAAAAATAACTTTTGTAAAACTATATAATGGACAGATATGGAACATGAATGATCAAAAATGTTTCTGAACACTATAACTACTCTGAACAAGAGAACTTGGTTGTAATAACATGGACTATTTTACATGTAAAACATGTCGCATTATATTCATCTTGCGTTCTAAAAATATTCGCATAAGAATGATGTAAATTGGGAGGAAGGGCGCGTCTCGTTATCCATGACACTGTTAAATCTCCGGCTCTCAGCCCCTCACTGAACAGAGCAGACGCAGAGAGGTGTGAGTGCAGCGGTAAAGCAAGACTTTGTGCTTGCAGGACAGTACTGGTGATATTTGGAAAGTCACTAAGGTTTGTCCGAAAAGTCGCTAGATTTGTTTTGTTTGTGTGGTTTTTTTTGTTGTTGTTGTTGTTTTTTTAAATCATTAAAGGGGTCTGAAAAGGCACTAAGTTGGCAACACTTGTCTGCAGTGACAGCTAGATAAAAGGCAGGATAAGCTCCGCCTCTCCCCAGCAAAAAGAAATACAGACAGAAAGAGAACGCTGGGTTTTTCATTTATCACATTCTATTTGAAAAGTAATAAAATACACAGAGTTCCCAAATGAAGCCCGTGTGGGTTTTTTTTTTTTTTTTTTTTTTTTTTTTTTTTCTTAAACAGTTTGTGCCCCCTTCCCCCTTGCAAAAACAGACCAGTGACCATTAATCAGTATCAGCCCAATGAATCAGTAAAAGCAGCCCCGAAATGCACCTTTACACAGACAGACGGGAGAGAAAGAAATAGTGAGACCGTTTTAATTGTGAGTTAAGTGAGAATTGATCAGTGACCGCTTCTTTTGGTTGTAAATTCATGCCATTTCTGTTAGCATGCAAAAGTCCAGGATGAAGAAACGTTAATTAATTTTCAAGTAGCTTGGGTATGCGTTCCCATTGTAACTGTGCAGCGGTCGGCAGGAGGCAAGTTTAAGGGAACTCGTATGTTTGTAATGTAGGGCCTCATTAAATTGTAATGGTGGGCTTCAAATCAGGTTTATGGCTTGGGATTTAAAATGTACAAGCTAATAAATTCTGACTGTAGGGCCATAGTGATATAGGAGATGGCTGTAAGGCACAAATATAATATAATACGAGTATTTTTTTGCTATCATGTATGGCAGGAACATTTAAATGTTTGACGTTTTACAGGAATATTTACATAATGTGGCAGTGCCAAATGAGTTTCTGAGTGATGTAAAGAGCATTAATTCCCATGCAACTACTGCAGTCTTAAGTCAGAAAGTGGGAATTGTAAAAGAACTGTTTTTGCAGTTTATAGTTTTGGGGTTTTTTTGTTTTTTTTTTTGTCAATGCTTATTTCAAGGGTACTCTACTCAATAAGCCAGCAGGGCCAGGTCGATCCTGCTCATGGTCTGATTTATTTGTCATTACGCTCATACCGCAGCACAGCAATCAAAAGGGGGGGCACTTTTCAAGCAACTAAAGCTTGCATTTTAGCTGTTGCAGTCCTCTCTGCTTTTTCAGTTCACATTCACAGTCTCAGCTTACTGCTTCAGAGAGAGAGAGAAAGAAAGAAACAGCTTGGTAATACACACAGTGCAGATAGCTGTACCACGTTAATTAGCTCATCCCGAAACACTCCTGCTGCAGACTTCCTCTAAACCACGACCCCATCTGCTACGATCTGTTACCGAAACACCTTATTGTAGAAAGATTTATTTTGTGCACATGGGAGTTTACTTCTGACATTATGCAGTAAGCACAGACAGTTTTTTATGTTTCTGTTTGATTCATTTTGTTGTTGCTAGGACACTGGAGTATGTGTATGCCAAGGGCATTTAACTGCAATGCGAGAGACACTTGCGCCTCTCTGGCTGCCTTGGTAACGGCAGTGACAAAATCTGATAAACTCCAGTGCCCTCCAGTCCTGTTGGGTTAACGCTCTTCCTCCAGTATAACAATTTTTCTGTTTTGAGAAGTTTCTGTTTATTGCTCACATAACGATTGAAATAAAACCCCAATTTTGAAAAAGTTGACAGTATGGAAAATGCAAATAAACAAACAAAAAATGTCATTTGAAAATTCACTTCACCCTATACTATATTGAAAACACATTATTTGATATTTTACTTTGTGAACTTAATTTATTTTTGAAAATATACACTCATTTCAAATCTGATGACTGCAACACACTCCAAAAAAGTGGGGACAGTCGACTGTTTACCCCTGTGTAACATCACCTTTTCTTTTAATAACATTTATTAAACGTTTAGCGAGTGGAATTTCTCCCCATTCATCCATTATACATATCTTCAGCTGCAGAACTGTATAGGGCCTTCGTTGCCTTATTTTGTGCTTCATAATGTGCCACACGTTCACAATCGGAGACAGGTCAGGACTGCAAGCAGGCCATGCTCGCACCCGCACTCGCTGTTTACGTAACCATGGGCTTGCAATCCGGGCAGAATGTGGTTTGGCGTTATCGTGCTCTGGAAGGCAGCATGTTGCTCCAAAATGTGTACATATCTTTCTGCATTAATGCTGCCCTCACAGATATGCAAGTTACCCATACCATGGGCGCTGACACACCCCCATACCATGACAGACAGACAGATTTTGACAGATTTTGGACCTGACGCTGATAACAGCTCGGATGGTCCTTTTCCTCTTTGGCTTGGAGAACACGACAGCTGTTTTGTCCAAAAACTATTTAAAATGTCAACTTGTCGGACCACAAAACACGATTCCACTGTGCTGCTGTCCATCTCAGACGAGACCAAGCCCAGAGAAGTGGGCACAGCTTCTGGACAGTGTTGATGTACGGCTTCTCCTTTGCATAGTAAAGCCTTAACTTGCATCTGTGGATGCAGCGGCGAATGGTGTCGGTTGACAAAGGTTTACCAAAGTATTCCCGAGCCCATGTCAGGATCTCCATTACAGACTCATGATAGTTTTTAAGACAGTGACATCTGAGTAGGGCTGCACGATTATGGCCAAAATTATCACAATTATTTTGATCAATATTGAGATCTCGATTATTTATCACGATTATTCATTGATTTTAGGGACAACATATTTTTAT
>JANDJT010000092.1:1801238-1827999 GCA_024331685.1 Stegophilus panzeri | reverse complement strand
CTGGTTGAAGACGAGGCGTGCTGCAGCATTCTGAATCATCTGAAGGGGTTTGATGGAGCTGGCCGGGAGGCCCGAGAATAGTGCGTTGCAGTAGTCCAGTTTTGATATGACAAGATTGATTGTTTAAATAAAGAATAGCTCTGAATGTCTACTCTTTGTTTGAGCCCTGGGTTTCACCTGTGAATGCTGCATTAGTTGTTCAAAAGGATAAACCAAAAGCATGAAAACCAGAGAGCTGTTTGTGGGAGAAAAGAAAGCCATTTTGGAGCTGGTAAAAGAGGGGAGCCACCAAACAAGCTTTGGGTGTAAACAGTACAGCAATTTGGAATGTTGGAAAGAAACCACTGGTGTACTAACAACCAGACAGCAAAAAGGGTGGCCAAGGAAAACAGCAGTTGATAACAAAAACATTGTGAGAGCTATTTATTTATTTATTTATTTTGAAAACCCCCAAAACAACAGTCCGTGACACCACCACCGCGATTAACCTCTACCAAAGTGATGGAAAGGCCAAATTATGGAGAAAGACAGGCTCTGCTCATGATCCAGCACATACAAGCTCATCGGTCAAGCACGGTGGAAGAAAGTGGAAGGTTTTAGACTGGCCAAGTCAATCATGTATATATTGCAGCTAGCAAGTTTGCAAATCCTTTACAATTTTCTGTACTTCTGCATGAATGTGACCTGAAATGTGATCAGATCTTCATCAAAGATATAAGTAAACGTCTGTTGAAAAGTACATCTGTCCTCACATAGTGGCTCTTGTATGTGTATATGAGTATACTGCAAGTGATCGTTGAATAGCACTCCACTAATATGAAGTGGGTCATTCTGGCTGAGCTTCATTGAATTACAACCTTGTGCAACTCCAGCAGCTCACTTTTAGTCCATGAAATATTGCAGCCTCTCCTCAGTGTATTCAACCAAAGTGCATTAGATTATTCTCTCCAGGACGCAATGCATGAATCAGCCGCACCTGCACTCGAATATTGATTTAACCTGTGCGGTCTCGGTGACGTAGACAAGCAGCTCAAAAGCCAATGCTCACTGAATTGGGCCATAATCCCATCATCCCTTATATTAAAAGGCTGTTCAAGGGATTTTCGCATTTGATTTATATTAAACCTACAGAAAATGCATTCTCAAATCGAGCAACATTTTCATGGGATTATCTATAGAGAACATTTGAAGAACAAAAAAAATCTTAATGTTTGAATTGTCTTCTAAACTTAATGCCACAGTTCAGCATTCAAATGTAAGTTTGATGTAACACTTTGTAACCGGGGTTCAAAAGTGAAGCTTTTTTTAAAACCACATGTTGGTGAATGGAACATAAGCCATCTCTACAATTTTATTTGAATAGTGTTGTTGTTTTATCATTCTGTAATTTCAGTTGACTGATATCTCCCCCAATATTTTTTCCTTATGATAAATAAAAGGGCGTGGTTGATGAGATGATTGACAGTTTGGGGGTGGGCTGAAATGAATCTCCAGCCTCATGAATGTGCACACAGTTTCTAACATGTGCCTGAAGCTCTTACTCCGGTTACTCCCAGAGTACGTTTTCTGCACTGTACATGCGTTATGTAACTTTCTGTCTTTTTACCGATTTACTTCAGTGTTGCCTTTGACAGTTCTGTAGCAAAGCCATGTCTTGCTCTTCTTCTGTAAAACCGCTTTAACAGACCGAGCGAAAAGCAGTAGCACTTACAGAGTGTTGAACAAAGTTGCAGTGCTATTATAAAAGTCAAATCTGAGTATCTTCAGTAGAACAGTGCTGGTTCCTGTCTGCTAGGTGCCTCTGGGTATTTCTGAAACAAGTTTCAGATTAATTAGTATCATGGGAATAAATGGCTCTCCAAGACTTGCTGTGTTGGAAAATTAACTTTTAGCTGGACATTTAGTGAAAGTTTATTTATTTAATCTATTGACTGATTGCTCTCTCTTTGTTTCATCTCTTCCTTTATCTTATACCTTTCTTCTCTTGAGGGTAATCTGTTGGCTTTTGTCTGTCGTCCCCCCCCCCCCCCCCCCCCCCCCCCCCCTTTGTTTAAACTCTTTGAGAGGGTTGCAGGGTCGCTTCCCCTAATCTTGTTGTCTCCACCCTGGAGCGCAGAGCATTCATCATTTTTATCGATGGAGATTGAGAGAGATAAAAAAAAATATTTTCTTTTTGGGAAAATGTTTTACACGTTGTTGAGACTCAATGATCTACAAAGCTATTTCTGTTCCAGAACAAGTGTCTCTACAGCGCATTCTCTGTGCAATTGTAATCACTGTATGTAATAAATAAATCAATGTATGTAATAAATCTGTTGTGACAGTAGAGGATCCGTCTCCGCACACCCACAGGACTGCAGGGGAGTGAGACAAGCAGGTGTCAGAATAATTGAAGCGATCGTGTCCTCGCTTTGAATACCTGTGTTTGTACAGTGTTAATGAGGAAAACCAGGAGGCTGCATAACCCCTGTCTGAGCCTATGATGGTCTCTGTGAGAGAGGGAGGGAGATGGATTCTGACACAGAAACTATTTAGACCACTGTTTTGTTTTGGGGTTTTTTTCCCTTCTAAAAGGACTTGTTTATTGTTGTGACAGTAACCATGTCTTTCGTTTATGGCTGGGACTTTTTGGTTGTTTGGTATTTGCAGGCACTGCGTGTTAGAGTGGTTTTGGTTAAGAGTGAGTGAGAGTGAGTCTTTGTGAAGTGCTCGATGTAGATGGTCTTAGTCAAACCCCCCACCCCCATGCCCCTTTCGATGTATGATTAGTGTTGCTCTGCAGAGCTCTACAGCTTAGCTAGACATAATTAACTCTGACTGAGATTGACCTTGGAAAAGTAGCCAGCAGGCACACTATCCATTATCAGGGTGTGTATTGATCCCTTCAGTTAATGTGTAGTCCTTTACAGGGAAATTTGCAAAAAATATGTAATGTTTTAATTATTTATTTATTTATTTTTTTTTTTGTTTGTTTTTATTGGATGTAGTGCTGTCAGATTTAGTTCATGGTCATTAAGCAGTTGAACATTTGTATATTCCTATCTCTGTATTCAGAACTGATAATAGGTGTGTGGTTGCTTGGTATGATGTTTTATATTTGCAGATTATGTGACTGAGTGATTTTCTGTGTGCTCTCAGGTCAACGTCACTGTCGATTACATCAGAGCTGCCACCACAAGCACAGAAACGGGGCCCATCCCTGCCTTTCCAGAACGCACCTGTGCAACCGTGACCATTGGAGGAATGTAAGTACAGCTGCGGAGTCAGCGATTTTTGATGGAACGATGATAATCTGTGTTTTTGAGTAGAAGATCATACCTAAAGCTCAGTTTTTCTGTTGCTTATACATACACGTAGTTCTCTGGAGCCTGTGTATGTATAAATTCTCCTCTTAAATGTTCCAATAATGTGTAAATTAAAAACATCACACAGTAACAGCCAATAACTCTCTTGCTGTCACAGTGTATGTATAACAAGAAGACACATTCTTGTACAAATTACAATTGTTTTATTGTATTTTATTAGCTTTTAAACATGTAAATCTGCCCACTCTCACAGGAGCATTTATTTTTTTTCGTTCACTCTCTCTGTAGAAATATAGCTGAGGCTCTGGTCAGTAAAGGTCTTGCTACGGTAATCAGATATCGTCAGGATGATGATCAGAGGTCCTCGCACTACGACGAGTTACTGGCTGCAGAAGCACGGTAAGAGCAGACCTGTACCTCAACCCTAGGACTAGGCTCAAGCACTTTAAAAGTCTCTTCAGCCTTATGTTGTTAGTCTACTTTAGATTTTTTTTTCTTTTTCCCCTGAGCTTTTCCCCAGGCCTACAGTGTTTTTAAGTGCTTAAGCTCTAAAGGAATTCTCCAGTCTTTGCTCATATAGACCCGTATTAACACTCATGATGACTGGGCATTATGCCGCTTGCTTGAATCATTGCAGGGCCATCAAGAATGGGAAAGGGCTCCACAGCAAGAAGGAGGTCCCCATTCACAGAGTGGCCGACATTTCTGGGGTAAGTGTGCTTTTTAGATGACTAATATTTTGGATTCCCGGAGACATACACACAGAGCCCAATATTAGCTGTTTTCTGCTATGGTTTTGCTTGCTTCTCATATATACATTGCATATAGATTTTTTTAAAAAAAATAGTCCTTCCACCTCTTCATTTTCTCACTGCAATGAGTGTCACAGCTGTGGGATATTTCCAGCTGGAGTGGGTGGCTCTCTTTGGCCCAGGCTGTCTCACAGGAAGCAGTTTCACTTAAATTAAGCTGGCATACCCAGTCTTTCAGCAGCTGCGTACTTCTCTATAAAACCACTAGCTGTCAGACTTGGGATGATGAGCAAGTAATAACTGAAATTGTATATATAGTGCCCTCTACCAATATTGGCACCCATGGTAAATACGAGCAAAGAAGGCTGTGAAAAATTGTCTATTGTTTTAACCTTTTGATCTTTTCACAAAAATACTCTGCTCTCATGGATATCAAACAATTGCAAACACAACACAAGTTTATCCAAAAAAAATCTCTTTGTTAAATATAGGTGTGCAACAGTTATTGGCACTGAACCCTTTTCACTTTTCCATTCAAAGACTAACCGCAAAGGCTGATTTATTTGTAAGTGTGTTTTATTCACCAGTTAGTTGGACTCTGGGTATTAACGATACCACTTAAAACATTTATCTTTATTGAATCCTCATCATTGTTGACTGCAATTCAAATTTTACATCAAATTACTATGGTTTGTATTTCTGAATATACTTTAAATTACAATGGTTTATTCTAAGAGAATGGACTTAGCAGGTTGTGTTATACCCTCAAATGCAGACTAGTAAGGACAAACGGTCAGAAATCAGTTTGTGAGAAGTCCGTGTTAATGTTCTTAACATTACTGTATTCCAGCGGGCTTGCTTCGTTGAGTAGGAGAGCTGCATATCACTAACTGGAGCAGCATAGTGAATATTCATGCATAAAACTACGAATGCAGCACAGTTTATCAGATTCTTTACAACCGCAAGTTACAAGCTAACAGTGAAACTTACTGGGTAATCATTAATTAATCGGTTGACTTACTGGGTAATTAATAATGTTCAAATAGTGCAACAACATACCAGCCTGACTTGTCTGATATCTCATATCTGCCGTGAAACGTGGAACTCCCCTTTGTTGTTCTTTTTCACGTTCCCTTTTTGAAAATTCTATTTAAATTAATTCAAAACTGCCCCTAGTGTACGTGATGTTAATTGTGTCTGTGCACAACACCATGACATTATCACAGATGTGTGATATGATGTAGAAGTATATATATCAGCTATTAGTGTTGCTGAAATTCTCCCCTCTGCCTCCCACCCATGCTCACCTCTCTGGCCTCACTCAGATAAAGTAATGTTCACCAAGCAGGTACACAAATAATTACCTGATAATGTGACTGAGGTCTAAAACATCCCGCACTATATTCGTATTTGCATCTAAATTGCCATTTTAGTCTTAGCCTCTGAACTCTTTAACAGCCAGATTTGCCACCTTGAACAAGCCTTAAATGGCAAGTAGGGATTCTTTTGTAATAAGGAAATGCATATGTAGTATATGGAAAAAATCAGGCCTACTGTGAAGCAGATCTTGGAAAGTCATTGAAATGCTGTCCACAAGGTATTAGTGTACACCTTGCCATGGTATACACATTACTCCTAGTATCCCTAGGCAGTAATGAAGGCCTACAAGGTAGAAGTAAACAAACCTTTGTATGTTTCTCTCCATAGGAGACCCAGAAAGCCAAGCAGTTCCTGCCATTCTTGCAGAGAGCTGGCCGCTCTGAGGCTGTGGTCGAGTATGTTTTCAGTGGCTCCAGGCTGAAACTTTACATGCCCAAAGAGACATGCCTTATAACCTTCCTGCTTGCCGGTAAGATTATATACATGTATAATACAGTCCTCTCCGAAACTGTTGGAGCTGGGTTTTTTTTGCTGTAGACTGAATCAGACCACCCAATATGTAGGCGAGCAAAAATATTGGAACATGCGAATGACAGGTGTTTCTTGTTACCCAGGTGTGTCCTGTTAGATTGATTTGTTTAAACAATAAATAGCTCTTGGTTTTAGTCTTCAGTTTGACCTGTGAAAACTGCATTTGTTGTTAAAAAGGATAAATCAACATGAAGATTAGAGAGGAGATGTCTATGGGAGAAAAGCAAGCCATTTTGGAGCTGAGAAAAGAGGGAAAATCCATACTTTTATGTAGTTCTATATTTCAGTGAGACTTGATGGTAGGACATTATGTAATATTTTACCTTTATTTTATGGATTCTACATAGTAAAATGTAACTGCAGAATGTGCTGGAAGATGGGTTGATGCCAGAGGATAATCTCTTGTGAGCTGGATCCCAGGATTATCACAGAACCTTATTCATAGTTTCTGTACCCTGGTGAAAGATTTGCAAAACAACGAACCACAAAACAATCCCAGAGAAAAAAACAAACTGGCCTTCTGTGGTGACTTCTATGCATTTAGATAGAAATGAAGATAGATAGAAAACATGTTTGTCTTTTTGTAAGCCAAATTCCGTGTACCTAGGAATAACATTTCTGAAGATATTAAATCCTAAACATGGCTTCACAGATAGAGGGTTTTTAATTAGAAAATATTTTCGGATTCCACCAGAGTAAATATTTAACAAGCAACAAATGTCTCAAGCAACAAATGTAAAAAATAAAATAAAATAATAAATAAAAATGAATGAACAGAATCTGAGACATGCAGCAACAGCAATCTGAGTTGATTGGCACATTTGCACAAATTCTGGGCCAACAAGCTGAACGTCTTGTCAGTTCTATTAGATATGTGCCACATATAGTTAGATTCAGCTCAAGAAAGTGTGGAGCAGTCTGGTAGAAGACTTGAAAAGAGTCTTGGGTGAGGTTTGCCAAGGTTAAATGCATCGCATGTTGTGACACATTGGAGAGGGCATGTGGACAGTGTCTGAATTGTTTGAGGCTGCCAATAAAAGATCAGAGTCTGCCAAGTACAAACCTACAGTAGTGAGACTTGAGGGGAAATGAATTAATAGTCGTAAGGTTGCAAGTATTGTAGCCGCTAGCCTGACCGCTAATCGGTTTGGGACTTGTGACTTGAGCCCATATTTATCTGTGCTGTTTTGACCAATAAGCAGCTTTTCTGTGTTGGTTTTTGGACTGTGAATTCTAGCCAAGCCCTCCGTGTGATGGGAACGGCATCTTGAGTGTAAATGGTGATTGTGAGTTTACATGACTCGAAAGATGTTTCCAAGAGGCGTTCGCATGAGGGTGGTAAATGCAAGGAACTTCAGAGCCTTCTAACCCTAAGGGAAGAGAATCATACTGCCAGTACAAAATTAATATTAATGTTCAAGCAGGTTGACAACGATGACTGTCGGTACAGCAACAATCACACAGCAAAGCTAGCAAAACAAGCAAGAAGTGAGCCGAGGTCTGGTTTTTGCCTTCCCATTGGTCAGGTCCTGTCAACCAGTTAATGGTGATTTGCCACGGGGATCCAAGTATAGGACGAGAGCCAGAGACAGAAGAGCAAGCAAACAATGGAGGGAAAAAAGAGCAGAGCACACTGACGTGTAACAGATGTGAACACTCCGTGTACGAAGTGGCTCCAGATGTCTACGGCTACATGACATGTCTCTTCAGACCTAAATTTACAAGGTGGTGCTTCATGTTGTTCATGGCTCTCCTCTTATGGGTGCTATGAGGAAAAGATTTTCCTGGAACAGAACTAGCAATCATCAGTGCTTTACATGGGTGTATTGTTATTGTTACCACAGAGACAAAGACGCTAGTTGTCGTGATCTTTGGGCCACTGTAAATAAATAAATGCCTGTAAGTAGTTTATACACAGTTAAAATGAATGAAAATCGGATCAAAATGAATAGCGGGTAATTGACCTTTTTCTCCAAAAACCAGGGCATTTTCATTTTTTATAGAGTTGCTTGAATCTTCAGGTGTCTGTCTTAAGCTGCCAAGCCTTTTCTTTCTGTGGCTGTTTCTGTTATTTGAGCTTTGGTCCTGATCTGTGCTGGGTGCAGGAATTGAGTGCCCACGAGGGTCCCGAAACATACCAGGTGGTACGCCTGAGCCATTCAGTGAGGAGGCCACACTCTTCACCAAGGAGCTTGTGCTGCAGAGAGAGGTAAGATCCCTCAGTTGTATTTTTCTACTCCACAACATGTTTGCTTCTGTCTGTTGGTACCAATATGGTGCCTGAACAGTATACAAGTCCTAATATGGTCACACTTGAATTTGCTGTTTAGATTTTTGGATTCTCTCTCTGTAATTAGTGTGTGTGTGTGTGTGAGTGTGGTTTTAAAAAAAAAAAAAAAAAAAAAAAAAAAAAAATACTTTTGTCCATCAATCCACACACCATTATAAACCATAATGCTGAGCAAAAACAAGTTTTTAGGATGGTTTTGCTCATTTATTAAAAATAAAAAAAATGTAGCGCTGTCATTAGTATTCAGAGCCTTTCCTGAGTTCTCTGTGGAAGCACCTTTGGCAGCACTTACAGCTTTAATCTTCATTGGCTAAGTCTCTACAAGCTTCACACACCTGGATTTGAGTAGTTTCTCCCATTCTCCCTGGCAGATCCTCTCCAGCTCAATCAGATTGAACGAGGAGCGTCTGTGTTCGAGATGATTTATGGCAGGGGTGTTAAACTCGGATCCAGTGTTGTCTTGGCTGAATGCTTCGGATCGTTGTTGTGCTTAAAAGTGATCCTTTGCCACAAGCTGAGGTTGTGTACGCTGGAGCAGGGTTTTTATTTATTATTATTCAAGCATTTCCTTGTATTTGGCCTCATTCATCCTTCCATCAATTCCGACCAGTCTCCCTGTCCCTGGCACTGAGAAGTACCCTCATAGCTAGATGCTGCCACCACTGTGCTTCACTGTAAGGATGTTAATAGTCAGTTTATAAGCAATACTTGGTTTTGCCAGATGTCGTGCTTGGAGGTCAGCCCGGCTTCTGAGTTTGGCTGGATGCCCAGCTCTAAGAAGGGTCCTGGTGGTTCTTCCATTTCACAGTGCTCAGAGGAACATTCAGTGCTTTAGTAAAGGTTTTCTACCTTTACCCAGATCTGTGTCTCAACACAATTTGATTGTGGTTCCTTGGATTTGCACTGTGAATTGTGAGACCTTATACACACAGGTGTGTGCCTTATGCTAATACAGCAGCCAGCACACATTACAGGTTATATGGTTACACAACCACACTCTAATCTTTAAAAGGGCTTTTCAGTAGCTCTCAAATGAGATGGAAGTCGAATGAAGTTAAACATGGGACACGGGCTTTTTAGCTAACTTTGGAGCTCTATTTTGCAGTTAAAATGACGCCTTAGAATATGTGCCATCTCAAAAAAAACTGCCCAAAACTGATACCTGAAACTATTCCAAACAAATCAGGAATTGGAAAAAGTAGTCACATGGAGAATGAGAGTTATTAACTCCAGTTAGTATGCTGTAAGCTGGTGAAAAGTTTTTAAAACACCCCATAGCCTCTCTTGATTTGAGATATAGAGATATAGAGGAAGTTATTTATAGGTATTTTATGAGGAGTAGCCTACTTTTATTATGTACTCTGTTGAATGAACTCTTGAATAAACTGACACATTGAATCGAGAGCCTTGTGTCAAATAAAATGATACAAAACACCACATCATTACGGGTCAGTCTGTCTGTCTCTATCGTACCCCTGTGCCCCTAGTGGAAAAAAAGGTCTTTGGCGGACTGAAGCTTTTTGGCTTGTGAAATGATTACTGATCAAAACAAGACTGTTTGGTCAGTCTGTCCCCATATACAGATTCTTAGACAATTGCTTTATTTCCTCTCCATTTGTCAGTGGGTTCCTCTGCAGTTCTTGGGTAATGATGAAGAGCAGACTTTTCCTGCGTGTTGCTAAGTGACTGGACAGCAAGAAATAGCGAGAAAGGTAGGGAGGGATGTATTCGAATAGGGGAGGGAGGAAGGGAGAGAGAGTGGCTTTTGGCTGTCACTGTTTGAAATATTCGTTCTTCCCCTTCACTCATCCGTTTTCTTTTCTCTCTTTAGATTCATTTTTTGCTGACCCTTTGTGTGGGTGCTGTGTTAAAGCTGAGGGCTCTAATGTATTGAGCTTAAAATTATGATGTCTCTGCTGAACTGCTGCAGTCAGGAGGGTTTTGACAGTACCAACGTTGTCAGTACTGAGACCAGTTGTAGTATTGCACTTTTTAATACCAAAAAGGATACGGTCATAAGCTTCTCCTCAGCTGAAGAAAAAGAATCACACTCCTTGTCCTTGTCATTTTATACGTTAAATGCCGAAGCGAACTCTGAGTAACTTTAATGCTTCTACAGTGACTAGGTTAGCTTAATGGATTATCACTGGCAACCATTCTGGGGTTAGTGTAGATTTCCTAGCAGGGTTTTTATTTATATATTTTAGTAAGTCTATGTGTGTGTTTATAATAAAGACACTTTATTCTGTCTTTTTCTCCATAATTTTCTCCATCATAGGATTCATCTTCATCTATGTGCTGCTGTAGCGCAGGTTTAGGGGAAAAGGGCTTTTCTGTAATCTAGATCAATCGTTTCTGGGAGTGAGTAATCCCTTGCTGGTTTAGGCTAAAACAGTGGCTGACCTCTGCTGGCAGTGAGGACAGTCACGCTCCCAGAGAGAAGCATCCTAATCTCTGTGTGCGCTCTCTCGTCCAAAGCCTCCCACTGTGACACTAAAGAAAGGACAAGCGGGGCTGAAAGAACTCAGTATTCCCATACTGCTCAGCTGTCAAGTGTGGCTACGAGAGAGAAAGAGAGAACGAGTGGAATAATACTCTATTAATACCATTCTGCCCAGTCTTTAGCCAGCTGATTGTGATTTTACAGTCAGATGTGTTTGTGTGTGTGTGTGTGTGTGTGTGTGTGTGTGTGTGTGTGTGTGTTTGTTTTTTTAAATAGTGTTGCTGTAGCTCTGGGAATACAGAAAACACGTGAACCCAGGCCATGCCAATTAGATTTATGCCTACCTTTCATAGTGTCTCTCTCTCTCTCTCTCTCTCTCTCTCTCTCTCACTCTTTCTCTCTCTCTCTCTCTCTCTCACTCACACACACACACACACACACAGAAGCACTATTCCAGTTCTTTGTAGTACATTTCTGCACTGTTGCAGGCTAGAACACAAATTAGGCAAATATGTACTGTAACACAGCATTATTAAAGGACGTACCAAGAGGTATGAAGAGCACTGCTTAGTTGGTTAAATCCGCAGCTCGTTCAACCCTAACAAAATAAATCCATTCCTTATGCATGACAGAAGATGGTCTAGTTTGCACTTTTGTGTCGCTACCAGTTGTGTGGGGGGGTGGGGGGCCGGGGCACAGCAGACTGACAAACCTGTCAGGCCAACTAAATAGCTATTAATGAACCCACTAGCTTGGGGAGGTTGGGGGTTGTGGATGGAATTCTTTGAAATGGTGGCATGGGCAAGGGGTTACTGAAATGGAATCAGCAGTGGGGTAGTGAGATAACATAGAAACATAGAAGCATACAGTTCAACAAGAAACAATAGAATTGAGGCGGATGCAGCTAGTTGTGTAAAACTGCTATGTGTGTGTGTGTGTGTGTGAGTGAAATAGGGAAATGCATTTATTATTGTTTTGAGGTTACCAGTACAAGGCCTGTACTTTATTCATGGAGTATTTAATTGCTGGGGAAACCTGTAATTTACATTTACATTCACTTATTTGTTTGATGCTTTTGTCCATACCTAATGCCTTAACAACTATGCTACCACTGGCCCGAACAGATCGTTTAAGGATGCATCTATTAGCATGCTTTGCCATTTGGGTGTCTGATGTTTCCCTTGTTTAATTAGCTGCTTGCTGCTGAAGGTAGCAGAGGGTTTGTGGAGGCCACAGTTAACACAGGCCATATATATAAGACAAGAGATGCAAATGAGAGACAAGTTCCTCATGAGGCTAGTGTGTTGTCCATCAGAAGTTCATTAATTTTCTATACATTGCGTGATCTGTTCTTTGGCACTCGTGTTTTTTTTCAGGGTTGTGTAACTGGAGCAGAATAATGAAAAATGGCAAACCATGGTCGATTGTTTGTTGCCTTTGGCCACGTGTATTTGGAGGCTAGACATTTGATGCGATACTAGCACTAATGTTGCAGTCATCTCTCTCTTAAGGCTAGAAAACATGCGTTCACAAAATCTGTTTGGTTTAAAAACTTTTGAGATTTATAATACCGAAATAAAGCATTATAAATGGCAGAATGGTGCTATTTAATAAGTTGACATTCTGTATCTTTTGTCTAAATCTTACCATATACCCCCTCACCTAATCACTTCCTAATCATGAATGTGACACACACACACACACACACACACACACACACACACACACACACACACACACAGAAGATGAATTTGGCATGAATGTCTGCCATCATATGAGCAAGGAGCTCTGTCCCTTTCTATAACGTTACACTGCCATAATCTGTGCAGCTTTCACTTAAAAGCACACTGGTGTTAATGCCGGACAGTTACTACTTGCTTTGAAGGGCAAAGCACGGGAGCTTATTTGTGATAAATAAAGTGGTCACCACATCACTGAGGTGCAAACTGAGCAGACTTTTCACACACAGCAGTCTGTAGAATTTACTCAGAATGGTGCAATAAAGAAAAAACATCTAGTGAGCAGCAGTTCTGCAGACGGAAACATCTTGTTGAGAGAGATGGAAGGAGAACGGCCAGACTGTTTGGTGACAGAAAGACTACAGTAACTCATAATCATTCTGTATAATTGTGGTGAGCAGAAAAGCATCTCAGAATGCACATGTCGAAACTTAAGGCGGATGGGTTACATCAGCAGAAGACCACGTCGGGTTTCACTTCTGTCAGCCAGGAACAGAAAGCTGAGGCTGCAGTGGGTACAGGTTCACCAAACCTGGACAGCTGAAGACTGGAGAAACGTAGTCTGGTCTGATGGATCTTGATTTCTGCTGAGGCACACAGATGGTAGGATCAGAACTTTGTACCAACAGCATGAATCCATGGACACGACCTGAATTGTGTCACCAGTTCAGGCTGGTGGAGGTGGTGTAATGGTGTGGGGAATGTTTCTTGGCATGCTTTGGGCCTGTTAATACCAATCAATCATGGCTTGAGTGCCACATCCTATTTGAGTATTGTTGCTGATCATGTGCATCCCTTCATGGCCACAATTTACCATCTCCTAATGGCTACTTCCAACATGATAATGCACCATGTCACAAAGCAAAAGTCGTCTCAAACTGGTTTCGTGAACATGACAATGAGTTCAGTGTTCTTCAGAGACCTTCCCAGTCACGGCATCTGAATCCAGTAGAACACCTTTGGGATGTGGAAGAACGGGAGATTCGCAGCATGAGAGTGCACGTGAAAATCTGCAGGAACTGTGATTGAATCATCTCAACATGGACAAGAATCTCAAAGGACTGTTCATGACCATCTTGTGGAATCCAAGTTTTAGGAGCAAAGGAAGGCCCTACCCAGTATTAATATAGTGTTCCTAATAAAGTGCTGTGTGAGTGTATACAACAAACACTTTTATATACCATTACTACTGCCTGTCTCACTAACTGAAACACTCTGAAGCTAAATTTATTTCGCTTGCCTTGTGTGAACACAATGTTCACATGAAAAAGTGTTTTCGTAATGTAGACCTTGATGTGAATATCATGAAACTGTTGTACAATGTGGAGCAGCTTTTAAAACAGAGTTCCCAATACATATGGTCTACACCCTTCTAATTGGTAAGACTAACATCGGGACAAGGGTATTCAGTACGGAGTTGAATGGAATAAACATTTCTGGTGTCTGCATCTTAACTAAAACCAAACGAGCAGCAACTGTTTGTCTGGGTGGTTACCTTAAAAACCCATATACACGCACACTCAAGTTTCTACCTTGGTCAAGTGATATTTAAAAAGACCAACTGACTTCCATCACAGATCATGGGACAATTTAGACATCATGAAAAAGGTGCATAGTAAAGGGGAAAAATAATTTTTTTATTGCATTTACGACATTTGGCACAGTACAAATTCATGGTGCTTACAAGATAAATCTTTAAAGATCAACTTAAGTCTTTTTTTCTCTTCAAGAAAAACTTATCAATATAAATAATTTCAATACGTTTTATTTATTTTGTTTTACTGCATTCTCTATAGTATGGATTAGAAATTGCACAGAATGTCCTGTGAAAACACTACCCCCATTTCTTAAATTCAGGGCGGCATTTTAAACAACTCCTCTTTAAATAGACATAACAAGGTAGAAAATAGTTCTGAACAACTTTTTATTGTCGTACAAAGACGTGTACGTGTTTGTGTGGGTGTCATAGGAAAATCCTTCTTCACATGGTGAAATTCTGAAATGTACAGCTTTTCCTGAACTGATGTTTGTTTCCACTGAAATCCATCAACACGCTAATTATCTAAAAGCAACCGTCATGTATTAATTGTGTTTAAATTAAATGTAGTAAATGAGATGTACAAATTGTAAATATGACAATGAATACTAGGTCTATCTACATAGCAGTTTTTATTCATAGAAGTCCAGCCCATACGGTAGCTGTTCAGTGTTTAATAATAATAATAATAATAATAATAATAATAATAATAATCTGTATTTTACCTAAGAATGGCAAATAACATTTGAAACTATTTTAAGAGTCTCTATATAATCTCATTTGAAATTATCTTAACCTGATTTAATATTATCATCCTGAGCAGACACGCATTAGCAAGCACCTTACCTACCTCTGCATTTGGGGGGGGGGAACGATACAAGAGTAGTGACACTATCCAAATATAAAATTTTCAGATGAGAATTGAGTAATAAGTTTAGTCATCATCATCCACATCAGTGTCATCACTTGGGGCAAACATCACTCATAGCATTTAAACACAAGCCTAATCATCGCCTCACCGTCAACTGATCACTGCCTGCTTTTATATCGGTAGGAACATAATCACTGATTGTCTAAATTTCTCATATTTTCATTATGTAAAGTGAATAAGCGCTTTTTTTCTGGTGTCATGGCCCAGGTGTATTGCACACACTTTGATAGCACTGTTATGAACTGAATAGGCGTGAGTCCATTTCATTATGGAACGTAACTGTCCAACAGTTTAATCAAAATATGACGTTCACTTTGTGAGGAAATCACACTTGGGTAGGACTGACGGAAGTGTGTTTATTAGACTGATCTCTGCAGGCTCAGAGCCAAGGCAATGTTCGAGAGTACATAAAAATATATCCACATTTTTTATACATATAACGTAATGGGCAGAAAAGCTCAATTTTGGTAAATGTCCTTTTTTTTTTTTTTTTTTTTTTTTTTTTTTTTTTTTTTTTTTTTTTTTTTTTTTTTTTTTTTTGGAAGTGTTTGCCAACACTTCACAGGTTTTCCCCACACTCTCTCGCTCTCTCGCTCTCTAAAAGAACTCACCCCGTGTGTGTGTTTGTGTGTGTGTTTTGAGGGGGTGTGTTCTTTTAGATGAGTGCTAGATTTGAGTCTCTTGTACTTTCTCCTTGTTGTGTGTTTTTATGATGAAGGGCTCAGGCATAGTGCTGATACTGGATAAAGTTCGTGGAAGAGAGTTTCCAGTGCTGCAGTTTTCTGTCCATTTGTTTGTATGTCCCCAAGGCTTGTACGAGTTCTGAGTGCTATATTTTATCTCATGCTGGTTGAAATCCATTTCAGGTTTTTGGGGACTCAAGTCTTGTTTGTGACTAAAGTATTCCGCTTTGAGTGGCTTAAACACACCGTAGTCGGGTTTAAAATGACTACATTCCATCTTCAAGGGGCTGTAGTTGATACCAGATTTGTTAGGAATGTAATCAGATTTGGGCTTGTGCGTACTGTAGTCCATTTTGGGTTTGTGAATGGTGTAATCTGATTTAAAAGGGCTGAAGTCCAGTTTGACTGCTTGAGATCTGTAGTCGGGCTTATAAGTGCTATATCCAGGTTTGTAAGGACTCTGGTCATTTTTTTTGTGTAGGTGATAATCAGGCAGTGACTTGTGCATGTAGTTTGTAGGAGGTTTGTGAGAACTATATTCCGCTATTGCAAGTGTGTTGTAATCAAATTTGGACATGTGTTTAGTGTAGTCTGTCTTCAGAATGTCCGTAGTGTCATCCGATTTGGTTTTGGAGGTGCTAAAATGAGGTTTGGGTTTGTGGATGCTGTAATCTGATTTGAGTTGAGGTGTATGGTAGCTGTAGTCTAGTTTGTGGGTGATGTAGTCTAATTTCTGAATGCTGTTATGGTCTCTTATCACTGGTAGTTTCACTGCCCCATCCCCTGACATACAGGCAGCAGATGCAGGTGGTGGTAGGTCCTCCTTATCGACATGAATAATCTCTACAGTCCTTGCTGCTGAAACTGTGCTCCTTTGTTGATGTCGCTTCCGCAGTTTATAGAACACAATTAGCATGACTGCTGCTAGTAGTGTTACTGCCAGAAAGCACCCAATAATGATCTTCGTAGTCTTCATCACCTCATCCAGGCTGGTACTGGCGGGTCTGGACGGCTTTCCTGTTGTCACTTTTGTCGTGGGCATGGCTGGCAGGCGGCTTGGTGGTATGTCAGTGCTTTGGAAGATGACTGTTGGTGTCGAAATGAAAACTGGTTGAAAGGCTGAAGGTGAAGTAGTGGTTGTGGTGCGTTGATTTGCTTCTGTAGTGGTCCGGGGTTTGGGTATGTTGGACATTGGGTCGAGAACTTCCACTGTAACTGTGGTGAAGTAGCTGAGGTTGGATGTGTTGAGCTCTGCTGCACTCACATTTAAATAAGCTGAAGCATTGGATTTTCCAGCTGCATTGGACACCATGCAGGTGTACATGCCTGTGTCACCCACCAGCACATTTGAGAAGTTTAGAGTCCCATCCTTAACCACGGTTATGCGTGGGTGGTTAGTTGCATGTGTCACTATAGTACCATTTGGTAAAAACCACTGCACTGATGACATAGATGCTGTTCTACATCGAAACTCTGCTACTCGATCAGCTGAAATATTGAGGTCTCTTGGAGCATCAGAAATGAAGGGCGCAGAACACTGCATTGCATCTGTGTCTCCTTGGGCTACGTCCACCAGCTGACGACCTCTCATGTGTGCCGGTGAATGGCATCTGCCACAGCAGGTTGAGTTTGTACGGATGTACTGATGCAGCCACCGTGCTAACCACAGTGAGTCACAGTCGCAGTTCCAGGGATTATGATGGAGGTGCAGTTCCATCAGATACCTCAGTGGGGAAAAGAGGTCGAAGGGTAGAGAGCTCAGGTTGTTGTGGGCTAGGTTTAGGTCTACCAGTGATGACAGGTCATCAAATGCATTACGTTCAATTAGTCCTATGTTAGAGTTCATGATCCATAGCTTTTTAAGTGAAGTCAGTCCTCTGAAGTAGCTGGGCTTGATCACAGGGAAAAAGTTCTCGGAGATCTCCAACTCCTCCAGCACTAGCAGTGAGTTCAAGTAGGGAATCTCCCCTTTGATGTTGCACATACCCAAATTGAGGTACTTAAGGTTGACCAGACCTTCAAAGGCCCCATCAGAAATATATTCAAGCTTTCGCAGCTCGCCCAGGTCAAGTCGCATTAGAGAGGGCACACGATTAAAGGCATAAGATGGGATGCTTTCAATGGGGTTGTTTCTGAGCCAAAGTTCCCTCAGCTTAGACAGATATTCAAAGGCCCCACTAGGTACCACAGTCAGCCGGTTATCAAAGAGCTCCAGGGTGTTCAGATTGGTCAGCCCATTGAAAGCTCCCACTTCGATCTCTCTGATGGCATTGCGTCCTAACTGGAGCACCTCCAGGTGATTGAGATGACGAAAGGAGTCAGCCTGCACTGCCTCAATGACGTTCTCCATTAGATTGAGGTGTCTTGTGTTGGCAGGAATGCCAGGGGGCACATGAGTGAGGCCACGACGGGTACACACCACCTTGCTGAGCTGGTTACTGCAGGAGCAGATAGGGGGGCAACCCTGAGTCCCCAGTGCACCCACCACCTCCTCCACATACGCTTGCACCATGAGAAAGATGACAAAGAGCAGGGTAGCTTTCCTGACTCGATGTGCAGCTACACGCTCCAGGACACTCATGTTGTGGCACACTCATATTTCAACATGGTCTTGGGGAGGGGAGGGAGCAAGATTGGGGAGGATGGTGGTAAAAAGGGAACAACGGGAGGGATTTGTCTCCAGTTAAGAGGGCTAGCCCTACCCAGGGTTAAGAAAAACTCTCACTCGGTTTTCCATTTACTGTACTGGGGGTTGGGTCATTTTCAATGACAGGTGTATGAGAGCAAAAGGGATGGGTTCGGTGGGCAAAAGCCAAGCATTAATAAATTAGAAGGAAATGACCGACTATATGTATAAAAAGGGTTGGAAAGACCAGAAACCTACCTCGTTTAATTTACAGGTCCATTTTTTTTTTGATCACATAGGTGCATATTTGTACTCCTGTATCCAAAGGCAAATCCTTTCAGGGTTTTTTTTTTGGTAGAAAACAGAAGATGAACATTGAAATAAATCTAATAAATCCACAAATGAGTATATGAAGCAGTAGAGCTTTAGGCTAGGAAAACATTCCAATTTTGCACAGACGCATGCGCCTTTGCTTGTTGACGCTCTCTCCGCAGATGGTTGTCCTTGGAAATTGCCGTTTGATGCCACCACTAAATACCTATTCTAAATCTCCATGGTGAATGCCTACATGCACTAAACCGAGGGAGAGAGAGGGCTGAGGGGGAAAGGGAGGGGGTGGTAATAGAAAGAAGCATGAAAATTCCACTGTCTTTGCAAATGCTCTCCTCTCCTTTCGTTTGCCCTCCAGTTTTTTCCACTTATTTTTTTCCTGTTGCTGATGTTCTCCTGTCACTGCTTGTTTGTCGTTTGCCTGTGTGGAGCCTGGTTAAAAAGGCTGACACATGCACTGCAGTCATTAGGTTATTTTTTTCCCCCTGATGTAGCTCTACACTCGCATATGGCGGCAGCTGCACCCTTCTTCATATGCTCTCACTGCAATCCGTCGAATTCTTCAGAAAAGGTTGGACAGAAGGTAGCAGTAACGGTAAAAGAATCCGCTAAGGCTTGTTCACTGCAGAAAGCCGTCACTTGCGTTTAAGCATGCTCTCTTGTTCCCTTGAATGAGAGAGAGAGAAAGAGAGAGCGAGCGAGAGAGAGAGAGAGAGAGAGAGAGACCTTCTCCTCCCCTGCTATGACGCTGCATTGATCTGTATTGTATGGAGCTGAGATGAGTGTCCTTAGCTGAGAGCAGTTTTGGAGAGCTCATCCCCTTGTTGGCTGCCCGGGCGCCTGGCTCTAGCTGCTGGAGGACTGTTCTGGCAAGGAAAAAGTGCATCCCCACGGCAACAGCATTCTCATTCTCTCTGAAAGTCTCTCCCTCCCTACTCTCTCTCTCTCTCTCTCTCTCTCTCTCTCCTGCTGCTGTTTCTGGCTCAATCTTTGTTCCGCTGCATTGTAGCAAGCAGATGAGACACAGGCTTATGCTCTCGCTCCCCCTTTTGTCCTTCAGTGGAAGTGCAAATGTACTGCTGACACATTTTGCTTCAAGCAGTGCATTGGTTTGATGCAGTTTTATTTCTGCATTAACATTCTCTCTCACCCTCTGTTACTATCTCACCCTTTCTCACCCTCTTGCACTTCTGGGCTCTTGGGATTCTTTAAGTAATACAGATTTGCCCTATAAAAATCTTGTCCTGGTGGATTCAGGACTGCATAACGCTATTTTGCAGCTGCAGACTGGCTGGGGGTGGACTGCAGTGAGATAAAACAGCTCGCCCTGATTTTACAGATACCCACAGTCCAACTAATGGATGACTTGGGTCACACTCTGTAGCACCCAAAAGTACTTATGGAACAGGCACAGGGTGATACCACTTCCTTAGACAGGGTGTGTAACACTGGATTAGCTGAAAGACTGGGAGAGGGCTGTGTAAGGCTGGAGCATTTACCTGTCTCTATCATATCTCTCCTAAATGTCTCTGTGTGTGTGTGTCTCTCTCTCTCTCTCTCTCTCTCTGTCTCTCTGTCTCTCTCTTTCCACTCTCTGTCTATCTCAATAGCTTTGAAACATTTGCTCAGAGCTCAAATGTAATGTAATGATGCAGTGCACATTTGTGAATAGCATGGCTTTTGGGGGCAGTGAGGGGAGTAAGTAATTGCTGTCTGGAGCTTTACATTTTGCGTATGTGAATTTATTTATTTTTAAATGCCAGGACCTAAGTTTCTCTTTAAAGGGACAGTCTGGCTATGGGTTTACATTCTAGCCAAGCCATGGCTATCCTAGCTATCTACCAATGACCTTCATTATGCCCAGCTCTATTTGTCTTTGAGGCACAAGCTAGATTATGAAACTGCAGCCATGTCCCTTAAAATCAACCTTACTGGTGTTCCACTTTGCTCAATGATGGTAGTGGCACGAGTTGGTTTTTCCCACTGAAAGCACTTATAGAACCTCTAGGATACGTATATTGAAAGGCTGCACTGTGTCTCCTTCCGAGTTGCATCTAAATCATACTGAAAGTGCAACCTGTAACCAATATCTAAAGCAGCAGTCTTTCGGTATTATTCTTTTTATCAAGCGATTTGAGTTCTGGTGGGATTTTTTTCCCCCTTCCTTTTTAAGTCTCCACTACCAGGTGCTGGAGGCATTATGTTTTCTGGTTGTTTGTACATGCGTGCATCCAAGATTATCATTAGTAGAGTGGACATCTCGTGGATGAAATTATCAGCACTTTTCCACTGGAATGTAATTAATTGCTTTTTTTTTTTTTTTTGGCCACTTCACGTGGCCAACATTTAAGTAAATGCCTAGTTATCACATGATGAGATTACACCTGGTGCCTACCAAACCAACGAGCCACAGTACATGCCTTTTTTTTAAATCCACTTTGCTCAGTGTTCTGAGCCTTGGGCCAAGTTCATTTTGGGGTCATCTCCCTTTTGTAGTGCTAACGTCATTCCCATCACAAAGCCACCCGTGCGTCAAGAACTGGAAATCAGAAAATGGGAAATGGATGGAACTTGCAGTGCAGCTCCTCCTTGTCACTAATAGATGTGTTTAATATAGATCAGTAACCATTATGACTTATGATTTGCTGGAGGTTTGAGCTTATTTGAATTAACAATATGCTTACATTATTTTCTTGATAATATGAGGGAACACGTGTGCAGAAAGTGCTACGGGCATGGGTGATGGGGTCTGTCATCTACTGCAGTGTGTCCTCTGTGTGCGCTTCAGTAATGGGTTCAGTTCCAATGTGTTTCTTTCCTAGTTTCCGAGTTAGACCTGTGACTGTGTGTATAATTTTTGAATATGGAAAATGTTATTTTTGTCTTAAATAGCCTTATCTTGCTGTTTTTCTCAACCTTGTCTAGAGATCCAGGAACTGAGCAAAGTGAAATGTAATTTGCACCAGTAGATGAATGTACGGTAGCTTGCATATAGTCCTAATCCATGAAAGCTGCTGTACAGGCATGACCTAGATAGATGGAAAACTGTTATAAATCTCCTTAAACTAAGTACTGTGGCATTTAAAGGAAGATGTTTTCTGCTGCAGTGCAGGATTTAACAGTGGTGGTGAAGTGCTGTATAGCTGGGGTGAGGAGGCAGTTAGCAGCACTTCCTGATTTTATTTTCTTGTAATGCACGTCTTCTTGCAAATCGTGTGATAATAGGTTACCTTTACTGATGTAGGTACAACTATGAGTTCAGCCATTGTTTTGTATAGAATTATATCATGAACAAACATGATCATGAGTATCTGCCCCATGTAACACCAGAGAGGTTGCTCATAGGGATGAGAGCTTAAAAGAGCAGCCCAAAAGATGGTACTTGATACCACAGATTTGAACGTGTCTGAGAACGCCACAGAACGTGTTCACCGGGTTCCTTTTTAAACCAAAGGACCTCAGCCTCCTCAGAAATGGAGTTGTCTTTGGCCCTTCTTGTCAACATTTACTTCCCACCCCCAACTTGTTGCTCAGATGAACACCCAGGTATTTGTAGTCCTGCCTACCTTGATGTTCTCACCCTGGGTCCTGACTGAGGCTCTAGGGGACTTCTTATGGAATGGAGCAGCAGCGTGTGCATGTGGGAGAGAGTGTGCTTGTGTGCAAGAGAACACTCCCCCAGCATTAGTTAACTGAGAATCTCAAGGCTCGTCACAGAGCCCATCTGTCATAGCAGTGCCCAACACCCACTGCCTCTCATGCATGATAGTTATTTACCTTGCAGATGGAATGCTTAACTCCATCTCGAGTAACCATGGTTATCAGATCAAAATGTGAAGTGCCCTTATTGCCCGTCTTTCTCAACATGTGAATGTGTGAAAGAGTTTCAGTATATCAAATAGATTCATTTTCCTAGAACTTTCTCGATTCAGCATGCCGTGGGCGAGTGCATCTGGTTGTCACAACAAGGGCTTTGTCTTAATTAAACAATATGGGTTTCACTCACACATATCAGCTGTCAGATGGAAAACAATGTGGTATTTCCCTTTCTTCTGTGGTGTGATGGCTGTCCAATCATCACTCCAGTTGAACCACAGTCCTGTATTAGAGATGTGTGTTGTTCGGGTGTGAGCTTTAATATCAGGGTTACGGTTAGCCTGCAGAGGTGTGTCTGGTGTGCACAGGTGTAACATGTGCTGAGCGTTGTATGAAAAGGACTCCCAACAGGTAAGTTTTGAATGTGTCTGGGTTTATTTAGGGTTTTTTTTACCAGAGGTGCGATAGAATAGGGAAAGTGCAAGCGTATGAAAACAGTGTTTTGGCATCTTTCGAACTGAGCACGGGCCGAAGTCCAACACCTTTCCCGTTCCCTTTCTCAAATGTACTAATTTCTCCTTTGTTTCTTGTTTCAGGTAGAGGTTGAGGTGGAGAGCATGGATAAAGCAGGCAACTTCATTGGTTGGCTTCACATCGAGGGGGTAAACCTATCTGTGGCATTGGTGGAGAACTCTCTCTCGAAAGTTCACTTCACAGCTGAGCGCAGTTCCTATTGCAAAACCTTACTGTCTGCTGAAGATGTGGCCAGGCAGAGGAAAGACAAGGTTAGTGTGCGTGCACGCGCACACACACACACACACACACACACACACACACGCATGCACGGTAGATTAAATCCCTGATCAGTAATAGTCTCATTTACAATAAGCACTTTAGATGTAAGAGATATAATATTTAGCAGTACTAGCTTAAGATCAAAAGGGTTTTTAAAATAATGATCTTATTCGAGTAGCTACTCTGGTAAGCTTAGTTCTGAAAAGGCATTCTGCATTAAATATTATTGTCTTCATACTTTGTAGATCCACCTCCTCTACGGGGTGGTATCACACATGTATTAAAATAGAAAACTGCCTGCATGGAAGGCTCATAATTGCAGATACTGACAGATGCCTGTGATTGCTTAGTGAAAGGAGAGAATGAGGTGTCCTTACCCACACCAAAGAGAAAGGTGTGAAAAGGGGTGAAAATTATGCTGTCGTTCATGAAGGGCTGTGGCATGGTTGCAAATCAGTTCTCAATTTCGATGATTATATCAGGTCGACCTTCAGGATTACTCTGTTACCCGGCAATTTTCTTATAGTGGTAAGATCGGTTTTGGCGTGCGCACATATTCTCTCTCTCACGCACACACTCCCAAGATAAGCTGTGTGCAGAAGACGGGTTCAAGCTGGCAGATCCGAGGCTGATGATTCACTTAACAGCTCATTAATTTTCTTCATTACCTGCTTAGAAAAAAGTCTTCAGTGCAGAGCGAGGCTATTCATAGATCCTTAACCAGTTGCACTTCTAAATGCATTCTCTCTTTCCATCTCTCCATCACTTTCTCTTACACACTTCGCTAAGATTTCTCTGTTCGCTCTTGTATATTCAACATGTTTTTTTTTGCGGACTTTGTTTGTTAGTAAAATAAAATGCTAACACCTTGGCATCTTTTTCAACATACATCAGTGCTAATACCACAAACATGTTCATGCATCTGTGCTGATTTCACCCTTTTGGTATGGTCAGTGGAGCTGGATGAAACCACGAAGCAACACACACACGGCATTCGGGCATATAAGGAAGAAACCTTGAGAGGAACCAGACTCAAAAGGGAACCCGTCCTCATCTGGGTGACGCCAGATAGTGTGATTTATAAATAATTACTCTTTTATAACTGCATGCTAGAGAGTTAAGCAGCACTAAGTGCTTTAAAAAGAACTTGAGTATGAGCATCATTAGAGTTGTAACTTTAAGGCTCTCATAGCAACTAAAGTTATTGACTGTTTAAAAGTGTCACATAGCAGTACATCGAAATCTGTTTTTTGGATATTTGATAGATTTGGGCCAATTATGAGGAAAAGCCAACAGAAGAGGTAGCCCAGCTGTCCGAAGAGAAGGAACGTGTGGCCAAGTACAGGCCGGTCTGCGTCACCGAAATCACAGACGGCCTGCACTTCTATGCACAGGACGTGGAAACTGGTGAGTAATACGTCACTGGTCATCAGCGATCAGCATGGAAGTAAAACTGTACTTCCAAAAAAAAAAAAAAAAAAACAGTTTGTAATTTTGGACCCGTTAAGGAATATTCACTAAAAGATTTTGAGGCAGTATTAAAACAGTGCCGCAAAAACAGTAGTACCGTATGTACCTTTAGGATCTTTCCTTTTGCAGGAGACCATTCGATTAAGCTTGCTGAGGAAGTGTGCCTTTTTTTTTTTTTTTTTTTTTTTTTAAGCAGCGGAAACTGAAACCATGTCATGTGCCCAAGTTCCTTACACTGCAGGAGTTCATGAGTAATTCTAGAAATCCGACGTAAACAAAAACGCTCGAAATGCTCCCAGCGGCACAATGTCATTAATTGCTTCCATCTTACAAAGCAGTAATTTAGCACACAGGCTGTGATTTGTCTCGTTCCATGCTTTCCTCCCTAGTCTTAGTCCTACTGTGAATAGAAGCTAAATAAGTCTTGCACGAGTGCTCTAATTTCCTCTCTGTAGCACGCTCTTATGCAAAGGCAGAAATGACAAGAATAGATTCCGAATAGGAAAACCTTATTTTCTGGAAAGGCTCATGTTGTTTTTATAACCTTCTGACCTATCACTGACACGAACACACACACACACACACACACACACACACACACACACACACACACACACACAATATGCCAGTCAATAACCAAATGACTAGTTTGAATCCTGCTTACTGGGAGTTGAGCAGCTCTAAGTGGTTCTTCTACATATCTGTTATCGACTCCTTGGGGTGGGTGATGTGACAAAAATATTGTATCACCATTTTTTTTATTATTTATTTATTTTTATTATTTATTTAAGTCTGCATCATGATCCACGATCTTATTACGATTCATTTTCATGTTGATTTTTAAGACTATTTTGCAACTTACTGTACTTGAACAGAGCCGCCAAGCTAGTTTCTCTACTGATGAAAATACTATAGCTCTACTAGGAAATGTCACACTTGGGCCAAAGTACCTTTTCAATTGCTGTATAATTGCTCGCTTTCCTTCTGTATGCCTGTGGCTAATTTGTCTGTACACTATTGTTATTCTGGTTATTCTGGTTTGTTCCTGGCACGTCTTTATTTACTTTATTTACACGTCTTTATATACAAGTAAGTCATACACACATTCACAGACTCCGTTACACGGGCAAATGTGCAGATAATGATATAAAGCACTAAAAGAGGAAATCGGTTTAATTTAGATTGAACAGTTGGGGTACTATATAAAGCAAAATCATTTACAGTTCATTTACAGCAAATGCTTTGACTCTGTAATCGCAAAAGAATCTGTGCTCACCTTCTGTTCAGAGTGTAAGCAGTGTCTAATGGACACTCTGGATAGCTGTAATGTAGCCATTAGATAAAATGAACATGAATATCTTCTCCTAAGTGTTGAAAATATATTGATCACGCCATAACATTACAGTGTGCTATAAGCTGTAGCACGGTCATTTTACAACAACTGAAACCCTGTAATTATGTTGAATTGATCAAACCCTGGCTCGGAAATGAGGAAAAACTGGCTCATACTTACTTTTGTTTTTGTGATTGCGACACAAGTGTTGACATTCTAGTAGGGGAGTGAGCAGGTATTGGTTGGGGTGAGCAGGTCTTCACTCAGTCCACTCGTGATGCTGAGGGCTCTCCCCAGACATCTTTTCATGTGTTCTTTAAGCTGTTCTGATCACCTGTTACAGACCTTTGAGGTCAGCCACAGTGGAGTTGCTGTACCAGACTGTGATGCTGTAAAAAAATGGGTGAGAATCCGGGGGTGTAGGCGTTGATGAACCTTCTTGATGCAGTTGATGTTTTCGGTGCACCAATCCACCAGCAGCTCCACCTCCTTCCTGCAGGCTATCTCATCACTGTTGTGAATCAGGCCTACCACAGAAGTGTCGTCTGCATATTTAACGGTGGAGTTTGTGTTGTACCTGGTGTCATGGAAATTAGACAACACTCGCAGACTCGCCCTCTGAAGGTAAAAAAAGGTTTATTACAGAAAGATGGTTAATACAGGATAGAATAAAGCAGGATAGAATAATTAGAGCGCTCTAAAGCGCTTGTGCTGAACCACTATTATATATATGAAACGCAGAGCATGACATAATTCTGTGTACCGATAAGAAGCAGTTTGAGGCAGTTCAAACAGGCTTT
>JANDJT010000092.1:1770139-1801138 GCA_024331685.1 Stegophilus panzeri | reverse complement strand
GGGATATCCATAAACCATTCTTTCTCAAAATTAAAGTCTCTTCCTTCATGCACTTGCGCTGTGCAATGGAGGACAGACAACAGTATAAAATCAACACAGTTGTCCTTCATCTTATCACGTGCCAACGTCAACAAACGAGCACAGGCTCTAGGCTCGTAATGCATGGACCATTGATAAACAAAGAGCTCTGTTTCTTTAACAAATGGCGTTCCCAATGATGAGTCATCAGTTATTGTTACTCCCTGAGGTGGGGACATCAAATTTAAATATGGATATGAAGACGAAATTAGGAATTGGTGGGTTACTCATTTGGTCCCATTTTCACATTCACAAACTAGCAGTTCAGAGAAACGTTCTAATACTGAATGTCCTGCCCATTAACTACAAGAGATATACATGGTAACTGTGCGAAAGGAGAAGCATTATACTTTATTATTATTACAGCTTCTATAACTTTCAAAGTTTTAATCAATTTAACATGCTATGAAAATCAAGTGATTATGCATTCTCGTGCACAGACAGAAAAGGTTCAAAATGTGTGCCAAATCTCTAGACATTTAATTAATCATATAACTGATAGGTTCAATAGAGCAAACCTTAAGAATGTAAAAAAAAGTTTACCTGTGAGGGCGAGTCCACATACAGCAGTTTGGTAGGACTTAGTTTTCTCTTCCCTTCTTTTAAAAAAAAAAAAAAAAAAATATTATTATTATTATTATTTTTTTAAATCTCAGTGAAATTTACTTGTGCATTAAATTTGCCAAATATATCATGTACCGCTGGTATGATGGAGCGAGTCAATGGGGCATGCCACTTGATGATAATCCACTGTAAAAAATATTGCGCCTCTTGCGCTTCTTAAAAAGTACTCTCTTTACTTATTTATTCCTCGAAACGGACTCTTTCCGTTAGCAAATATTTTTACCATTATTATCTCTCTCTCTCTCTCTCTCTCCGTCGGTATATATCTTAGTTTTGAAGCTGTGATCTAAGAAACACCAATCTCTCTGCCGTCGCAGAGGCGAAGTTCCTCAAACTTCTTATAAGAAATCGCTCCATGTAATACTTCTCTCAATGTAATACGCGCATTTCTTATATCATTGACTCCTTTCCATACAGACAGCAATACACTATGACTTCATAAAATTCTAATTTACCTTAAGGCTGTTTTTTTGATGATTTCTACCGGTCAGTGTTAAGGTTGCATCGGTCTTTCGCTCTGCACAACAAAGGGCAAACCGCCTGTATCAATATGGGCTTCAGGGTGAAACTTTTCCTTGAGCGTCCTCCGGTTTGCTTGTTGTCTAGAAAAGCTGAAAAGATTCGCGCAGCCCACCCAGGGACGCCAAATTGTCGTGGAAATTAGACAACACTCGCAGACTCGTCCTCTGAAGGTAAAAAAAGGTTTATTACAGAAAGATTACAGGATAGAATAAAGCAGGATAGAATAATGAGAGCGCTCTGAAGCACTTGTGCTGAACCGCTACTATATATATGAAACGCAGAGCATGACATAATTCTGTGTACCGATAAGAAGCAGTTTGAGGCAGTTCAAACAGGCTTTGTTTCAGGATCTTGGACAGACGAACCTTGAACCAGAAGAACATGTTTGTGTCTCTGTAAGCAGATAAACATTCTGTACTGATCTCAGTGACATTTACATGGCCTTCTTAGGTGTTATCCTCTGATGAACATGAACAAGAACAAAATTATTACAAAGTAAAAATTAGTAATTTCCCTCACACTGGCGACACAAGTCGTGGCTGAACCCTGCATCGCGTAACTAAGTGATCTCGCACGGCTGATGTGGTGTAGGGTCATTCGACTTACAACCTCTAACGAACATAATTTCACAAATGTAGCTGAACATTGTATTGTTACAATGGCAGCCATCTTTGATCGGTGGAATAATTGATTTTGTCTGCTCAGTCTAGTGTCTGTTTTTCCTCTAGATAGTTTGTTTAAAGAAAAGATGATGTTTGACGCCTATGAAGATTTGTCTATGTATTTATAAACCAGATTTTGAGTGAAACTAGTCCGTTAGTATGATGACATTGGCCTATAAGAAGCATATGAACAACAAACATATGGCCTTTGTCTAGCTGACTGTAGGACACATGGAAAATTAGGCTAACCTGATTTTTCACATAATTAGACTTTTAAGTTACCATCTTGCCTGCCAATATGTCTGTTTATCCTTTTTCTTTCTCACCATTTGACCTCCGTAATATTAGGCAGCGATTATGCAGATTGTGGTGTTGTTGGACCGAATGGCTGCAGGGGTTAAACTGAAACCAGTAACTATGCCTAGCATCCTTAAAACAGAGGAAAAATTAACACACTTGCACTGACCACAACCTCCATCTCCTTGACTCTTGGTTTTTCAGACCTCAAGCATTAAAGATACAATGGGGAGCATAGCCAAAATGGACTAAATAGAGTCTACAGGTGATGACGCTTTGCTAATGTTTAGCAAATAATGTTTTTTCTGTTTGTTTGAATCTGTGCAGGTGCACAGCTAGAAAGCCTGATGGAGACCATGCGGGCGGAGATTGCAGAACAGCCACCTGTGGAGGGTGCCTTCACCCCACAAAGAGGGGACTACTGCATTGCCAAGTTCACTGATGGAGAATGGTAAGCACTTAAAAAAAGCACAAGATGTATATCCTAGTAAAATGAGCACACAGAACCTCAGAGAGCAACAGGAGCACCATGCCAGAATTTGGAGCTTCGAATTATCTCCTGACTGCTCTCTAAATGCTGAGAGAACTGAACAGGGAACGCTATCAAGGGCTTGTTTTGGGTACTGTGTCAAACTAGTTTCTATTCAGCTCTGCCTTATGGAGGTTTAGATTTGAAAAAGTAATATGTGAAAGATCCCTGAAAGACAGGGGTTACTCGGCATGCTTGCGAGTGAGTATGTCAGCTGTAGTTGCTGTAGTTGGGCGAGTCTGCAAGAGAAATATTAGGTCTGGTGACATCACTTCAACAGTGCATGTAGTATTCCTTTGTATTTTGCTAGAAAGTGACTTTAATTATCCGTATCTGAGGCTACATGACAGGGAGGTTTGATGCAGTTATTGCCCTCCAGTCATCAGAGTGCTCAGAGATGGCTGCACAAGTACATTCATCCTTTACTAGTTTTGAATCTTTCTCTCCCCTCTTGTCCTGGTCCCTCTCATTACCACTCTTTTTCCCAATGTGTGTCTCTCTCTCTCTCTCTCTCTCTCTCTCGCTCTCTCTAGGTACAGAGCTCGAGTGGAGAAGGTTGAATCTGCAGCAAAGGTTCACGTGTTCTACATAGACTATGGCAACGTGAGTAATAATGAATTGCACGTATGTGTGTCAGTGGGTGGTGAAAACACAGTTAAAGCAACTGTAATTTTAATTACCTTTAAATGAGGGAATTAAGTAGTATATCCGATTTTATAGTTGTAACCGTGCCTGTATATTATCATCATGGCTGTTAAAAGGGTTTGAATAATGGGTTGTCCCTAATGGGGATGGAAGTAGTAAAGCTGGAGTTCCTCTCTCCTCCCGTCTTCAGATTAATGACTCTTTCTGCCTGTCGAAGGCTTTGGTTAATAAATAGAGCCTCTTTGTGTGTGTGTTTGTGTGTGTGTATGTCATTCTACAGAGAGAGATCTTGTCTTCTGTACGTCTAGCAGCTCTTCCTTCTGCCTTCGGTATCCGTACCCTGCCTGCACAGGCCACAGAGTACTGCTTTGCCTTTATCTTGGTCCCTCAAGATGTAAGTACATGCACAAACACCGACTGAATGCTGCTTTGTTCCCAAGGAAAACATTTCTATTCTAATAGGGTCTAAAAGCACTAAAACTTTCACTTTCACTCCATCACACACCACCTTTTTTTTTTTTTTGCACATTGTTGGAATAATTTTCAGAATTATCATCATATCATAACATTATCACAGAAAGCCTTTGCTAATTTGTTACCATTATTTAAGACCATTTATGATTTAAGACCATTATCATTGTGATGTATTATTAATTCATTAATGATAAATGCTGAAATTCCGATTTGCCTTCTCCAGGAGGATGCACGGGCCGACGTGGTGGACTGCGTGGTGAGGGACATCCAGAACACACAGTGTCTGCTAAATGTGGAGTATGGTGGCACCTCTTGCCCTCACGTTACTCTGCAGTTCACAGACTCCAAAGACGACGTGGGCCTCGGCTTGGTCAAAGAGGGCCTGGTCATGGTGGACGTGCGCAAAGAGAAGCATCTGCAGAAAATGGTGAGGGATTTACATTATACCTGTCTCGACTGCAGAGGAAAGGCCACGAAACATGTAGACAAAATCATATCAGGGCTGGTTTTCTCCTAATTGTATGTATTTATTTGTTTGCTAATTGATTCGTCATGGGCAGCGCTCATTAATAAACGGCATCGACTGTATTGTAAATGAGCCAGACTTAGCCCAAAAAAAGTCTAATTTCCATCTGTAGTCACTGGCCAGATGTTAATAGGTGCCCTAAAATAGTTTACATTAAAATACAGTGCAACATTATTATAAAACATGCAAAATATATCTAAGCTTCACAGCACAAAAAGCAGAGTATACGTGTAGTCTATGGAGGTACATAGATATGCATACATAGTATTCAATAACACATACAGATTACAGTCACGGTTATGCATGCACGTCTTGGTTGTAAGATCCCAAATTATTCTTTTCTAGGAAACCTGTGAAAGCTAAAAAAAAAAATTAATGCATTAAAGGCCATAATATTCTACTATTATTAAATACCTAAACCTTTTATAGAATATTAAATTCAGAAATGGCACCATGTCTTCCCATTATCTCAGCTACTGTAATATTACTGACCGTAACGGACTCGGAGAGCCAGCAAGCGGGATTTCAGCGTCCAAGCCTTAATTTGCATTGTAATATTTTGACTAAATATACCTTAACAATACAATTTTTTTTATGCAGTGGCTTGCAAAAGTTTGGGCACCCCTGCTCAAAATTTCTGTAACTGAGAATAGCTAAGCAAGTAAAAGATGACCAGATTTCCAAATGGCATGCCGTTTAAAAATGACACATTTCCTTAATAGTTTAAGCAAGATTTCTTTTTTTATTTACATATTTTACCGTTTCAAAATAACAAAAAAGGAAAAGAAGCTGAAGCAAAAGTTTGGGCACCCTGCATGGTCAATACATGGTAACACCCCCTTTGGCAAGCATTACAGCTTGTAAATGCTTTTTGTAGCCAGCTAAGGGTCTTTTGATTCTTGTTTGTGGGATTTTCACCCATTCTGCCTTACAAAAGGCTTCTAGTTCTGTGAGATTCTTGGGCTGTCTTGCATGCACTGCTCTTTTGAGGTCTATCCACAGATTTTTGATGATGTTTAGGTCAGGAGGGACTGTGAGGGCCATGCCAAAATCTTCAGCTTGCGCTTCTTGAGGTAGTCCATTGTGGATTTTGAGGTGTGTTTAGGATCATTATCCTGTTGTAGAAACCATCCTCTTCTCACCTTCAGCTTTTTTACAGACTGTGTGATGTTTGCTTCCAGAATTTGCTGATATTTAATTCAATCCATTCTTCCTTCTAACTGTGAAATGTTCCCCGTGCCATTGGCTGCATGACAAGCCCAAAGCATGATCTACCCACCCCTGTGCTTAACTGGTGGAGAGGTGTTCTTTTCATGAAATTTTACACCCTTTTTTCTCCAAACATACCTTTGCTCACTGTGGCCAAAAAGTTCTATTTTAACTTCATCAATCCACAGGACTGATGCATTTCAAAATGCATCAGGCTTGTTTAGATGTGCATTTGCAAACTTCTGATGCTGAATTTTGTAATGAGGATGCAGGAAAGGTTTTCTTCTGATGACTCATGCATGAAGGTCATACTTGTGCAGGTGTCACTGCACCGTAGAACAGTGCAACACCATTCCAGAGTCTGCTAAAATCTTCCTGAAAGTCTTCTACAGTCAGGGGGGGACTCTCTGAAAGTTTTCTTGGTCTTCCAGAACTCAACTTGACCTCCACAGTTCCTTTCAACTGCCATTTCTTAATTACATTACAAACTGAGGAAAAGGCTACCTGAAAATGCTTTGCTGTCTTCTTATAGCCTTCTCATGCTTTGTGGACATCAATTATTTTAATTTTCCGAGTGCTAGGCAGCTGCTTAGAGGAGCCCATGACTGCTGATTGTTGGGACAAGGTTTGAGGAGTCAGTGTTTTTATAAAGCTTTGAAATTTGCATCACATGGCCTTCCTAATGATGACTGTGTACAAGCCATAGCTCTTATGAGCTAATTAAGGTCTGAAACTTTAGTAAAAGTTATTTGACAGCTCAAATCTCTTGGGCTGCCCAAACTTTTACATGATGCTCCTTTGCTTTTTACTCAAAAATTGTACAAAAATAAAACAAATACACTAATCTTGCTTCAAATGTTGAAAAGAATGTTTCTGTGATTGTGAATCTTTAACTTTATGCCTTTTGGAGATCAGTTAATCTTCTACTCACTTAACTATTCACAGTAACAGAAATTTTGACCAGGGATGCCCAAACTTTTCCATGCCACTGTAATAAGTAAATTATAAAATGTAGCTAGCCCATTAGCAAACTGCTTTTTTTGCGAGTTGGATCCATGGATATCATGCTGCTGTCAGCAAATTCTTACCCTACCGTCTGCATGTCACATCAGAAATCAAGATTCATCAGACCATGAGGTTACTCATGCCAGTCCATCTCTCAACAGCCACCATGCCATGGTCAAAGCCACTGAGATCACATGCTCCCCATTCAGATGTTTGATGTGAACACTAACTGAAGCTCTTGACCCCCTACTGTATATCTGCATGATTTTATGCATCGATTCACCAATGAATGTGGTGAATCAACAGAAAGTGAGTAAAATAAATGAAAATCTGCAATGTGAGCAGGCATTTAACTGCTGAAACATCAAGCATGCATGGTCCCCACCTTCCTACCAGCCACCAATGTGGAAAATCCACACTGTATCCTCAGATTCATTCATGATTCATCCAGACCACTGCCATAGAGCAATCACAGCCACGTTCATTTACATGGTTGATTTTAAAACCACTGACTTGATGATGCAATGATATGATGCCTGAAGGGGAAGAGTTTTGGCAGTGATTACATAAACTCAAATTCAGTTTCTCTGCACAGAAGAGCTTTCCCAGAAGAGCTTAAGTGCTGTTGATATACTTACTCATTCACTTACCCCCTCTCCTATGATGCGCTTGTGTACAGTCCAGATGAAGGGGCCCAAGGGAGGTGTCGGGTTTTATTATGGTCTGATTGTATAACACATCAAAAAAAAAAAAGCCATGAGATCACATGGTTGTGGGAAGTGGGGTTTTTTGGTAAGAAGGCATGGACACGCTCCATCATTTGGAGAAAGCCCCCCCCCACACACACACACACACACACACACACACACACACACACACACAGGTACGGTCAGTATGGCTGACTGGAGAAGGAGAACGTAAAAAATCTTCAGTGTTGGGTCCCAAGTGCTACGTAGCCATGTTTAACCAAAACCGTAACTTTTAACACCAGTATTAAGGATTCTGGAACATGATGTCAGGATTGTACACTGGTATGTCTCAGGCACCTAATGAGAAATATCACCTGCTCTAAATTTGGACTAAGCACTGTTTCTTTTTTCCAGGTGACTGAGTATCTAAATGGCCAGGAGTCTGCGAAGAGTGCCAGGGTAAGTCCTCCCTCACCCTTCTCCCATTTTCCCTCTCAATATACGCAAGTCACCATCAAAATGCACCCCTCTATTCCACAACTAAGAAAAGCTAACAGCAAACTATTAGCAATGAAGGAAAATATTTGTTGGGTTTATCTTCTCTCTGTTTACTTTACTCTTTTCTGTCCTCCGCATCGCTTTCTCCCCCCCCCCTTTCCTCTCGCCCCTTTCTAACTCCCTCCCCTGTCTTTCATTGGTGCATCCTGTACTCGTTTTTGGTTTGGTTTTTTTTTTGAGTGCACATTGTACATGTTCCCCAAAAAGAAAGTCTTGTTCCTTCTTTGAACCGTTTGCACCTCTTTCCTTTTAGCTCAACATTTGGCGCTATGGAGATTTCCGTGCGGATGACGCAGATGAGTTTGGATACCGACGCTAAGTCCTGCCAGTCCAAAGATATGTTATGGAGGATGCATTAAACAGAGAGAAAAAACAGGAAAATATTTCAACAATCTTCTTATTGGTATAATTGAAACATTCACCTATTCCCCCCGCCCCCATGCTTGTCGCATTTAGTCTTTTCTGCTCTCTTTTATTTTTAAGTGAGTACAGAATTTACATGAAGATGCATATAAAAGGACCAATTTACCATGAGATATTTTAGCCAATCTTTAATTTCAATTTCCATGATTCCTGTAGTATTTCCAGACAAGACACCCACACACTTTATTGTACAGCTTCAGTAGAGGTTTTTTGCACATCTTCCTGAGAAAATGCTTCCTTAATTATGAAATAATTTTCAATTTCTGAATTTATATGGATATTATTTTGACGTTAGGTAAGCACACTCAAAAAGAAATGAACGAGTGTATTTTTTTAATGTACGAGTGTATTGTGTAAGGAAATGTTTTTCTCTGTGTGGCAAAAGAAAAGCTGCCAATGCCTAGACAAGCATTTGTTCAGTTCCTCTGGGATGTTTACATATAACAGTAATTTCTTTGTGTCCTCCATGTATCTCACTCTCTCCTACCATAGCAGATAAACTAGTGTTTGAAATGATTTCCTTCCAAGATAGACTTGGTCATTGTATTTAAATCTGCTAAATAAAAATGAGCAATCTCATTTCGTCTGTCTCGCTGAGAATGAATGAATGAATGGATTGCATTTCTGTCTGGTCTGCTTTCCCAATTATAGTAGATGATTATGGGAATTTTCCACCAAATAATTTGATCAAAAATGGTGCAACTTGACCACAATCAGCACAGAAAAGTAATTGTACATGTGTTCCTTTGTATGTTAAAAACTAAAGCAAGAGAGTTCAAAGCTTACATGAGACATGAACAACTAATCATGCCCAGTGGATACAGGATATTAATGCAGAGACAAATAATACAGATCAGCACCCATGACATTAACAACCACTGCAAAGCCTGTTCTAATTAATAACTGATAATGTATAGTGCATTCCCAAAATTCCCAAAGTACATCCATTTATCTATCTACATATTTTAGCACTCTTTAAAGTTTTGCACCCTCTAAACTTAACCTATTTTAAAACAAGTATAAATAAACAAATCTGCACAAATGCCACACAGCAAGAACAATTTGAATCCAGTTTATCTAACGTAAGCTAGAGCACGGTTATGGGTCTATTCAAACTTCATCACAAACTTTGTGTCAAAATATTCACAAGAGCTTCAACATCAGTAACTGAGAAACATGCTGATCTTTTATTTTTATATATATATATATATATATATATATATATGTAAATTAATGTAGATAAATAAATCATTGCTCAGTCTGATCCTCACGAAACCTGTGCCATAGACTGTCCTCAGGTGAGCTGCCAATTTTGGCCTCAATATTTCAATAGGGGGAGCTATAACATGCAACTGCTTGTCCTGTGAAATTGGCGTTTTTGCATGCTGCTTCTTTTAGAGATGCTGTAAATGGGTTTCTAACAATGACTTGCTCACTGAAAACAATATGGCTATAATATCAGCCAAGTCCAAATTCAACAGGCATTTGACAATCCTCGGCATTGGCCAGTCATCACAAAAATTTAATGATATGTTTAGTTATGAACTGTCTAGTACCATATACAATTTCACAGAAGTCAGCCAGTTGTTGGCGCTCTGGACTCCTTGCATTTTGTACTATGGCTCGTACTGAAATAGTGTTTCTGCCTTCATTATTCCTATATTTATATGAATTATAGATAAACATGGTATTTTCCTTGTCTATGTAGTTGTGTATTCATGAAGCACACAGATTGAAGCATTTCTCCACCTTGGTAGAAGGGGTTTAGTTTTCTTACATATCTGCATATGAGCTCTTGTAGACACAGACTGTAATATACCACCACTGTGAGTGTAGTGAAAGAATAAGAAATACAATTAATCAGATTTGGAGCATTTGTACATAAGGTTGTCCTGAGGATGCATACTCAATTTGGTATCAGTTATTATGCTGTTATTAAATATAATACGGCTTTAAGTTGTGGTCATGCCGTGTATGTGTGTATGGTTTCCAGGATATTCTCCAGCTCCACTGCCATTCTCACCAGTATTAAGTGCTTATTTGTAGGTGAGGTTAATTCTGTGCTGAGCTGCATGCTTGTAATTGTAAAATATATATTTATTTATTTATTTATTAAAAACAATTATGTAGGGATGTCTCCAGCTGGGCTCTATAAATTGTGTGTATTTGGATCGTTCTCTGTTGTTGCTATGGGAACGCTGGGTGAACTTTGGTGGCATTAGAGATTAAACAACAAGCAGGGGATGCATAAAATTAACATAAAAAAAAAACTCTCTTTAAATGATTGTACAGTATATTAGAAACAATATGTATTGGGATACATTTTCTAGTTCTTTATACGTATAACATTATTGCTGAATGGTATATTTTATAAGGATGGTATTTTGATTGAGTTAGCATGTTGAAAGCAGCATTTCTGGGCACAGCATGACTTGGCCATAGAAACACTATAATTTTGTTTCTTTTTTAACCATTCAGATGTCGATTTGCTGGTGTGCTTGGGACCATTGTCTTGTCTCATGACCCAGCTTCATTACAGATTAAACTTGTGGACAGATGGCCTCACATTTGTCTCAAGAATATTCTGTTATAAAGTGAAGTTCATTGTTGTCTCAATGACTGCAAGTTTCCCAGGTCCTGTGGCTGCAAATCAAGCCCAAATCATCATCCATCCATCCACCACCATGCTTCACATTTGGTATGAGGTGTTTGTGGTGATACGCTGTGTTTTTTACCAAACGTGGTGCTGTGCATGATGTCCAAACAGCTCCACTTTGGTCTCATCAGTCCCAAGGATATTGTTCCAGACTAGTTTTGGTTTGTTCAATTTTGCAAACATTGCTCCATATTCTTTTTTGGAGAGAAGAAGCTTCACAATTTTCATAATTTTGCCCTCTGTACACCACCACAATGGATTTGAAATGAAGCAGTTAAGATGTGGTTGGAGTGTTTCGGCTTCAAATCAAGATAAAAATAAAAATATTGCGTTAACCGAGTAGGAATTACAGCCATATTTTTCAAGAGTCCCTCCATTTTCACAGGCTCAAAAGTAATTGGACAAGTGACTGATAAGCAGTTTCATGGCTAGATGTGGCCTGTTTCCTCGTTATTTCATGACAAATTAAGGAGATGAAAGGTCTGGAGTTGATTTCAAGTGTTGAATTTGCATTCGGTTGCTGTTCATGGGAATTCTCAATATGCGGTCCAAAGAGGTGTCGATGCAAGTGAAGGAGGCCATCATTAGGCTAAAAAAACAAAACCTACCTATCAGAGAGATAGCAGAAACTTTAGGAGTGGCCAAATCAAACATTTGGTCCATTCTTAAAAATAAGGAATGCACTGGTGAGCTCAGCAACACCAAAGAACCAACAAGAAGGCCACTGAAAACATCTAAAGTGGATGGTTGCAGAATTCTTTCCTCGGTGAAGAAAAACCCCTTCACAACATCTACCCAAGTCAAGAACACTCTGGAGGAGGTAGGTGTATCATTGTCAAAGTCTACAATCAAAAGACACCTTCATGAATGTAAAAACAGACAGTTTATCTCAAGATGCAAACCACTGTTAACACTCAAGAACAGAAAGGCCAGATTAGCTAAAAAAAAAAATTTTTTTAAATGTAAAAAAGCCTGACCCGTTCTGATTCAAGATGTACTTGTACCAGAACGATGGGAAGAAAAGAGTATGGAGAAGGAAAGGAAGGGCTCATGATCCAAAGCATACCACATCATCTGTCAAACATGGTGGAGGAATTGTTATGGCATGGGCAGGTATGGCTGCCAATGGAACTGGGTCACTGGTGTTCATTGATTATGTGACTGCTGATAGAAGTAGCAGGATGAATACTGAAGTGTATAGAGCTATATGTTCTACTCAGATTCAGTCAAATGCCTCAAAACTGATAGTTTGGATAATGACCCAAAACATACTGTGAAAACAATCCAAGAGCTTCTTAATGCAAAGAAATGGAATGTTCTTAAATGTCAGAGTCAGTCACCTGACTTCAACCCAACTGAGCTGCTTTTCACTTACTGAAGACAAAACTGAGGGCAGAAAGGTTTTAAACATAAAAAAATAAACAATTTAAACTTGACAGTATAATCTATATATGAGTGCAGCAATCCATGCAAATTAGTTAAAAGTTACAATAACCTGGTTACATAAGTGTATTAATACTAATACTTTATAATATTGATAATTTGTTAAAGCACATTTTGCTGTAAAACCACACTCCGTGCTTTTGGGTAAGAGTCTACCAACTTAGCCCATGTGTTTTTGGTAATTTTATTTCACTCTTCTTTGGAAAAATGCTCCAGATCTATCAGATTGTGAGCAGATCTCTTTTCAATAGGATTTAGATCTGGGCTCGGACTGGGCCATTCCAAAACACTGATCTTCTTCTGAAGCCGTTCCTTTTTTGACTTGGATTTGTGCCTATCCCAGAGGGCAGAGGGCATGGGGCACAAGGTGGGGTACACATCCATTGCAGGGAACAATCACATACACATTCACACACCCATTCATACACTACGGACACTTTGGACATGCCAATCAGCCTACCATGCATGTCTTTGGACTGGGGGAGGAAACACCAAATCACGGGGAGAACATGCAAACTTTGCACACACAGAACAGTGGTGAGAATCGAACCCTCGACCCCGGAGGTGTGAGGCGAACATGCTAACCACTAAGCCAGGGGTAAATTTCAGTCTGGGGTAAGTTACAGTCTGCTGGTGCAGTAGAGCACTCAGGCAGGTTTTTGAATTTGACTGTCCAGAATAAATGTGATGCAGGCAGAGCTCTGAGAGGTTCATAAGAGCAAAAAAGACACTTAAAATAGAACATGATGTATTGACATGCAGGGACCTCATTTATAAATTCTGAATGTGCTCACAGACCACCCAAGTAAAAAGCAGGATTTATAAAGAAATTCTTAGTAGGTAATTGGGCATATATTTACGGAAGCTTTGACCAATGTGTAGAGCCATCAGCAGCATTTTAGAAACTGGTAATTAGACACCCTGTGGATATGTAGGGAATGTCCTTGACATCCGGGGCAACACACTGCACTGGGACAAAGAAACAATCCTCGTTACAGTGCAGAAAGGTGGGGCATGGACTGTGGTGGCAAACGGCGGTCTGGCGGAGGCTACCTCCGTTTCCTGTATGGGAACCCAGTGGCCCTGGAGGAACTGAACATGCAATGCCAGAGTTGGTTGGGGGAACTTGGGGGGGGTGATGCCGGAAGAAGCCCACCATGGGTCTCCTCAAGGGGCCTTCCCCCTTTTGGAGGAGCTGAACAAGCAGTGGGAAAGTAGGAAACTCCAGAGTCCATGTACCATGAGCAGAGTGTGGGCAGAGTCCATGTATCCAAGCAGCAGCAGCATGCAACGGACGCGACGATGGAGGCAGTGCGGAAGCTGTGGCAGCGGAGCAGAGAAGATCTCAGCGAGGGTGAGAAACAGTGACTGTGGATGTTGCTGATGTCCTATGTCGGTGTGTTTGCAACGAGTGAGGAAGACTGTATGCAAAATGAGTTAGTACAGCATCACATCAACACTGGCACTGCATCCCTGATTTGGCTGGGACACCATTTCCCTATCAGGAAGCGTCAGGTGGCCGAGCAGAAGCTGAAAGTGGAGAACCCTACGATTAGTGGACAACCCACTCCACCACTTGAGCCACAGCCGCCCCCACATGGGATTCGCATGGACATGCCAGAGTGTGGGCTGCACACAGAAAACCCAGGTTACGCCATTTTGGGATTTGTATGGGTTAACATGACCGCACTGCCTGCAGCTTGCCCATAACGGGTCAATGTGGGCATGTGTGCTGGGTTATACACTGCTAAGAGTCTGAATGGATCACACAAACACCCTTGCTGGAAAAAAACAAACAAACAAACAATAGAAAACATTACAGAAATTCTGATGGTTTAAACTACACATACCATTACAAACCATCAGCTGTTAACCAATAAAACCATTATCGTTATTGGTAACAACATGCCACAAACAGAAAGCAACAATTACAGTTTCCACTGAAACCAATACAATTCCTTTTATAACCATTAAAACCATTACAAATTCTGTGAGGGTTTCTACTGTTTTCTGTTTGTTGTTATTGCACTCTTATAATGTTGAATGTTTTAATCAAGTGAAAATAGTAGTCACATATTCAGGCATTTTGAAGTAAAGCTTCTTTTAAACTTTTTTTTTTTTTTTTTAACAAATCTTCACACTCTTTGATAATATTACATATAAGGTTAGATTTAAAGGCAATTAAAACAACTTTTGTTCATTTTTGAACAGGCAACCCTCCCCAGCCCTACCCCCTGTTACACGACTGTGCTGTACGTGTCACAGTTATTATGAAGAGGAAATGTTTAGTAACGCTATTAGTTTTGTTATTGATTGATTTATTTATTTAAATTTTTTTTGTAAACGAACCGCTTCCGTTTGCCGTGTCCAACATCCGGAAGGGTGGGAACCTGTCTTAAAGTTCTGCAAATCACGCCAATTTGTGTTATTTGGCGTGATTTTCTCTTTGAACGCGTTAAAAAGGGTTCCCTGCGTCGTCGTAAGGAATAAACAGTGTTAAGGAGAAGAACATGGCTGTGTTGGGTTGATTGGTGTTGTGGTGTAACACCGCTCACCTGGATTAGGAGCCCGGGCGCCTGCTGCTTTTCTCCTGCTTGGATTAGGACTACACAATGCTCCTCCGAGACCACTGAAAACCGGATTATTTCCCTCTCACTGAAGGTAATTTTTGATCATTTTGACAATTTAATTTGAGTTGAAATGAGTTGTGGACTACAGAGTCGGAAAGGTGGTTGAAGATAGTATTGTTTGTTTATGGGTTTCAGTCGGAAGACTTAGTGTAACACCGAAGCGAAAAAGTCCTTTCGTTATTATTATTATTATTATTATTATTATGTCTTTTTTTTTTTTAGAACAATTAAAATGTTTATTGTTTGCTTTAACTTCCAGTAACATACAGTATATGTACTTCCAAGGCTGCCGTTTTTCTAAATAGTGGCTCAAAAAAACAAAAACGAGAAGTAGCACAGTTTTTACACATGAAGTGTGCGCGTGGAAGAGGGTTTGTGTCGAAGGTTTATTTATTTACCTTTTAAAGACTATAAAGTGATGATCCAATACAACATGACAGAGAAAGTGTTCATTATTCTAGGCGTGTAGATAATATTACAAGGGAGCATTCAGTCGAGGCACAGTGCTTCCCAGGATATCAACTAGATTTCTAACAGCAGCCCCAGCAGTCTGTAATACAAATAATCTCATGCCCATACTCTGATCATTTAATGCCACCTTCTTTGTTCATGGGATGTTATAAGGACATGCTAACATTTTTTGTTTTGTTATATCAGTAATACATTGAGTTATAAACATGTCATTCCACCCCACACTTTGTGAAAACTAACCCTGGTTTGATTTTTTTTTATTTATTTATTTATTTATTTATTTATTTATAAAAAAAAAATTAACGTAATCACGTCTTATTTTCCTGTGTTTATAGGTATTTCCTTCTTATGTGTGGACTTGTGCTGTTTCTGCTTTAGTGTTCATTCATCAGTGTTTTTATACACTTGTAAATTTCAGTTGATAACTCAGTGTTGGCCTCTTTTCAAGACTTTATTACTTACAGGGAGAAAATAATCACAAGATAATCATAAGAGATGTTAATGCTAGCTCTGCGTCTGCTAAAAAGGTGAACTTGGAAGTGTGTGTTGGAAGATGGGGAAATTGTGTCCTTGTTTTGTTTGACACGTTTGTCCTGACCCCTTACGGCCATTTCCAAAGGAAGAGGACAAACCATGATCAAGAGTGACAGGGACGCTTTCTGTAAATGGATCAATTATAATAGAATATTTTAACCATGAAATATGTTGGCATCAATCATTTTGACGCTCTCCCCGTTGAATGTTTAACAGAACATTCTTTGCCGATGTGATGAGAAGAAATGGACGCTGTTGCAGACAAGCCCAAATTAGTGGCGGCTCCAATTTATTATACTGATGAAAGAATATACCAGTCATATACAGACCAAACACATACTTCACACCCAAATATAGCTGCAAGCAGAGATTAAGGGGCCAAGCATTTTCTGGCCCCACCCCTTAATGACCGAAGTAGAGCAGAAGACAATTGACTTGTTCCCAAGAATATACATACCAAATTTGCTGGCAATATGGCAAGCTATAGTTGAGATGTTGCCTCACTTCCTGTTTTCAGTAGACCTCCAAAGTTTCAAATGAAATCAAAGCTTGTTTAACATCAGGTCATGTTGCTAAACATGTATACCAAGTTTGGTGTGAATAATTAAAAGCGTATTGGAGATATGCCCTAACTCCCTGTTTGGTGACTTTGCAGTAAAATTTATTTGCATGTTCTGGGCAAACTGTTCGACATATCAAAAGTCCAAGAAAGAAGGGTTTTTTCGGTTAGTCTTGTGATTCTGTGATTCAGATTTTGTGGTGATTGGACAAAATTTGTCCTTTTTTATTTCCTGGTCTCATGTATGATGTCACATCATTGCCAAGATATGCCCTCACTTCCTGTTTGGTGACTTTGCTGTCAGATTTGTTTGTATGTTATGGATGAACTATCCCACATAAAATAAATTTAAAAAATCTAAAAAATAAAAAAAAATCCAAGAAAAAAGGTCTCACAATGCTGTGATCAAAATTTGGTGATAATTGGACAAAATTTGTAGGGAAATGTTTTGAGAACATTAAAAAAAAAAAAAAAAAAAGGCAAAACATTTCAATATGGCAGAAATTAACATCATGGTAACTATTAAACTCAACAGGATCCAAAAAAATCAGAGGAAAGCGGAATCGCATTTTTACTAAGTTTTTATTACAAACATGTCCTGTTGGTGGCAAAGTGATTGAGGGGCTTACACCAAAATTGCTGTGTAGGAAACTCACTCCATCATTGTGCCAGATTTCATAAAAAGTGTACAAAGCATAGACTTCAATTTGGAATTATTATTATTATTATTATTTATTATTATTATTATTATTATTATTATTATTATCAATCATGATGAAGAAGAAGAAGAAGAAGAAAACATACAATTGCAATAAGTTGCCTGCGAAAATCATTTATTAAATTCAGTGTTCCTGAATCATCTTGTTCTTTTTATTTCCCATGACCATCCTCTCAATATTTCAGTGTTCTGTGTTTAAGCTCACACAAATTTGTCTCTCGAAGATTATTTCAGAAAAACACTCATGCATTATCAATAGTGCAAACTTGGGAGTGTGACCTGGAGGCTTCTGGTTTTCAACCCTAGTGAAAGAATGTGTGGATTAATCGCTCACAAACATAAAAAAAACTTGGCACACCCTTTAATTCATTATGAGGTTATTCATCAGGCTTATGCTACACCGTATAGATGTTATAATATGCGTTTAACATACTCGTGTCATTTTTGGTTTAAAAACAAACAGGCCTATGACATAGTTAACATTGAACTATTGTCACAAAGCTTTAATGGTATTTCAGTGGAGGCACTGCGTTTCCCTCAAAGTTCCGTTCTGTGTGTATTGGTCGGGGGGGTTTGCACGGGAGCATCATCAGTATTCTCCCATGCAAAAAAAAAATAAAATAAAAAATCCACAGAGCCCAAAAAGGAACACGTGTCAAAACAGAGATGCTTCCACTGCCACCCAAATTGAGTACCAACCACAAACAATGCTAGCTAGCTGTACAAACAGTACAAAAGTTCTCTGCCACTGCGTACTGGAGTACAGAAGACAGGAGTTTTTCGTACAAGAATATAGGGATAGAATTGACCAGAACTTAAAAAAAATAATAATAATAATTACTTGTAATGATAGTAAAAATGCTTTTTCTTCAGGCACTCAACATGGATTCCATCTCTGTTATGAGCTGTCATCAAAATTGGGGGGGAACCATTTCATATATATATATTGGAGGTGAATCCTCTGTAAACCAGTTCACAACAATGCCTTGACCAATTCGCTCAATACGCCACCTCACTCTCTGTAATGAAGCTGGTCCCGTAAAGCTATTTTTGAAGGCAGAAGCTGACTCACTTGGCGTCACGTCATTCCTGCTACAATTAAACTAAAGCATGGTCAAGCACAGCTGCAGGTGAACTACGTTGCCTCTTTAGATGCTAACATGCCTGTGGATGCAAATAGCAAATTGTGGATACATCTTTTGTGTCAAACTGCACTTGATGTATAAATGTAGGAACAGTACCAACAGTCAGTTGTAATATTTAAAATTATTATATGGGGATTGTGTTGTTTTGGTATTCATTGCACTACAAGGAGTGTGTTTTGAGGACTCGTGTTTGGATAGCCCTTTATATCTGGACACTTGGATTTGGGATCTAAATCTAGAATGGGACGTTCAACAAGCACATATGGGTGTGATGGTCAGGTGTCCACACACTTTTGGCCATTCAGTGAAGTGCACCTCTATCTGTATAACGTAGTTGTGTGTGTTGTATATGCATATTGTGCTGAGTCTAGAGCTGTGTGGTATGGATTTGCTGATGTGGTATGGCTGTAGGAGACCTGCTGTTAATATGGGAACTCCTTTACACTAAGATGTTGCCCTCATGACATAATTTGTGCTTTCACAAGTTGCACAACTGGGTAATATTTTGACTTGTAATCATTTTAGTAGCAACGTGAGAAATATTAGGCATGCAATGTCTGTGGTGTAATCCTGCTTATTATCCGCCATCTGTGTTCAAAGTTCAGGATATTTTTTCATAACCAAAACCTGATTAATACTTTTTCCAGAGAATTTTCCTGGAATGAATTTCACTGTGCTTTGTAATGTATATGTGACACATATTTATTTCTTCTTCTTCTTCTTAACCCAATGTGGTATTCTGCCGTTGTAGCCCAACTGCCACAAGGTTAGGCACACAGTGCTTTTAGTGATACTTTTCTGCTCACCACGGATAGAAATGGTGGCTATGTGAATTACAGTTTGAATTATATATGTGAATGTTTTTATTTTGCATACAGTTCTAGCATTTTAAAGGCTTACACCAAAAAAAAATTAAAGGGAGGAAATCACAATTCCACTGAGACACCCAACCTACATCTAAATTTATAACCTAATCTACTTATCAAAAACATAATTGCTGCTAAATTATAAAGAATGTTAAGTTTACAATGAGTTCTCACTTTGCTTATTGGCCTCATCATCAGAGGAAAAGCAGCATTAAAAACACGACCTTCATCATCGTCTTTTCACTTGACTGACCTCGGCTGATTCATTCGCTCCTTCCTGTTCTGTTGACTAAATTTCTTATTATTAATACCTTTTATATTATGTAATTTAAACATTTTATAACTTTGTTCATTTACACCCCTCTGTGTAGATGATATGCAATGCCATTATCTGTATTCTATGTCTTTTTAGTGCTCAGAGTAGCTATTCATTTCTGTTTTTCCTATTTGTATTTAAACTGGAAGTGGGTGTGGTCTATACCTAAAGTGTTTGTTTGTTTCTTTGTAATGTGAATTACTTTATTTTGTCCTGCGGGATCCTGATGCCCACACCTAGGGAGTATTCCATGAGCAAGCTAACCTTTATTTATTTATTTATTTATTTATTTATTTATTTATTTATTTATTTATCCAGGTTGCTGAAATAAGCCTGCCTCATTTCCATCAATTTCTGGTTCCACAAACAAAGCTTAATCGTAGGCCCTGTTCCTGCTAAGTTTCCATGGCAACACAGACAGTATAAAATCTGGTTATATAATCTTATATATGAATTAGATGGGTAAAGTTTGTCACAACAAACTTTGATGTTGGCTTGACAAAGCCGGTCTGAAACTTTAAAATAGTTTAGTTTGAAATCTGAAGCTGATGTGCAGCCAATACATGTTGAGTTGGATAGATAGGGTGCCAGTACTTTGAGTTGGAAGGATGGATGGACAGCTTCAAATATAATCTGTATGAATCCATGTTGACTATTTGTTGCAGCCCTACAAGAGTATGAATTTCGGATTTTTGGACTATTTTTAGATTTAATAAATTACTATGGGATTAAACATCATTTAACATTAAGCCTTAATAATGTAGAAGGGTCTGTAACTTTTTTTAATCATGTACCATCATTGAGTGTGACCTGTATCTCCACCTGTATAAAAAAAAATATATATAATATTTATTTATTTATTTATTTTAATCAAATAGTGTAGGTGACATTAGTTATAAGTATAGATGCGTGAGCACTGTTATTACATTATCACACTCTCAATCGTGCTGAATATCAGCATGGCTGCGATTAGCTGTGATGACCTGCGGCCGAATCACTGCTGTGCTCTTGCTTTTCCGACGTTGCTTCATTATCCAGGTTCACAAGCTTTTCAGATACAGAATCAGAATAGATTGTTCTTGCTTATTCTTTCCCTCTGTATTTTTGACCAAGAAAAAAGGCTAAGCTACACAAGCATGGTGAGGAGTTAATACTGAATGCTGAAATTTGCACACACCAGAATTCCGAGCTCAGACTACAGGCTTGCATGTTATGCAGACAGTGGATTTGTGAGATGAACCTAAGCCCATGTGTATTGCGTAATATCAGCTGGAGCAAGTCCAGTGATGCGTGCAGACTGTAAATACACTAAATATAGAGTATAAATATACCATTTTAAATGAAATAATTGTATTAAATGATTAATTCACATTGCGTAATTAAATCAAGAAAAAAGTACGCACACAGAGACACACTGATTTCCTGACCTCACTTGTCAATTTAATTTGCGTGTCCAATTTACTTACTATCAGCAGACACGCACAAATAAAATAATAATTGACTCAGTTATTATTGTCCTTTTTCACACCTGCCTAAGCTATTTTCTGCTTTCTGATGATGTCAACATAAAATATTTAGAATATTTCTATTTTATTATGAGGAAAATAGAAAGTTCTGAATCGAGTGCTGTTCTATGGCCTGAAAACCAAATCTGATCCAGTTAGAAGTTTGTGCATGATTTGCCTGAACAGAAAAAATTAACATGATTAATAATTAGGATCCTCTCCGTGTCCTGATCATGACAATTAGTCTTAATATATCTGTAAGTAAAGCAAAGGAACTTGTTTATGAAGTCTAGACGCAACTAAAAATTTCTGTCCCATATTTTCTAGACAATAAAAATTTGGCAAACATGAGAACTACTACTAATGGGCCACTCAGAAATTCAATTAAGCACCTCTTCACAGGTGAAACACCAAAAATATAAAGCCTATGCAGTGGGTTCGGAACATATTCATCTCTCTTCAGCTTCTGAAGACTTTGTGTTATAGATTTTATTTACACTGGATTAAATATACCTTTTTTTTTTTTTTTTTTTTTTTTTTGCATATTTATCTACACATGATAATCCATAATATAAAAGTATATTAAAAAATCTAGTATAGTATTCAGACTAGGTGAAGGCACTCCAAATTGAACTCTGGTGCATCCTGCTTTCCTTGATTATCTTGATGTCTCCTGAATTGATTGGAGTCCACCAGTGGCCGGTTCAACGTATTTGGACATTATTAATAAGGGGTGTGTGTGTAAAAGGTTTCACAATTCACAGTGCATGCCAAACCAATCCATGAAGTTCAAGGAACTCTTTAAGGATCTCGATCAAATTGTGTAAAGACATTGATCTGGGCATTGGTATGAAGCAATTTCTAAAGCTTTCTAACGAATGTGCTCAAGCACACTGGGCTCTATCATTGTGAAATAGTAGAAACCACCTGGACTTCATAACCAGACTAGAAGATCCTTGGTCATGGAGGTGTCTAACATCCTTGGTCTAACAGAGCTTCAGAAGTCTTCTAGAAAGACAACCATTTCAGAAATACTCCATCAACCAGGTTTTTATAGTACAGAGGCTAGAGGGAAGCTCATCCTGAGTAAAAGGCATATGGCAGGCACTTAAATGATTTTGAGATCTTGAGGAAAATGATTCTCTGTCTGATGAGAATAAAATTATCAAAAGTGTATAAAACCTTGTTTTTGCTTCGTCATTATGGGTTATTGTGTGTAGATTAATGTCCAAATGAGTCAATTTAACCCATTTTAAATTAAATCTATAACACAAAATGTGTCGAAACCAAAGGGGTAGCCTGTTTGCGGTACTGCTTGTCGCGGAGAACATGGAGCACATCAATAGAGTAGAGCTACTGCTGCACAAAGTAGAGTGAAAGAAGAATTGTTTGACACGTTTATGAAAGAAATAAGAAATAAGCAGCAAGGGCCTCAATTAAATGAAGTCGATAGTCTATCACAATTATCTTATGCTACAGGCTACTATCTAGTGAATTTTTCAAATAAAGGCCTGTTCACACCGGGATGTTTTTAGCCGCGTTTTTTTTTTTTTTTGTGCGTGTTCACGCCCACGCGGTAAACGTGGGCGATGCTCTGCGTGAAAGTGCATATTCACTCCCTGACCGCAGATGGTGCTTACTGAAAAGCAGAAATACCCCGGTACACAAGGTGGCGCTGTCCACTCCGGCAGTCAGCCTCATGCTTTTTCCTCGTGTATGTATCGCGTAAGCTTTTCCACTACACAGCACACAAACGATGGAGATGGTTAAGAGTTTTCAAAAAAGTTACAAGCCAATGTACATGCAAAAAATAAGTAAAATGAAACACCATCGAATCCTATTTGATTCACATCATCTCCCTCTTAACAATATTTTTGTAGTTGCTGTGGTGTTTTTTCATAAAGCTTTCTGCGTTCAGACACCAGCTTCTTCTTCTTCTTCTTGTTTTTCTTGTTCTTGTTCTTCTTGAGCGCCATCAAGTGGTACTTTTATGTAACTTCAGCAGCTCCGGGCACGAGAACAAAATGAATCTCATTGGTTGGCCAGTTTTTGGCACATCAAAAAAATAAAATAAATACATAACCCCTCGACGTTAAAGTTTGATGCTTTGATGCCACACATGTGACCACTCCCATCGACCGCCATTGGGGCGTTTAAACAGACCGTTTTTCGTGCTGAGAAAAACGTCCCAGTGTGAATGGGCCTTAAACCTCTAATAAACAGTTGGGAGTCACAAGCATACAGTCACCCAGTGTACAGTCTAGCAGCTTGTTTTCAGTGGTTTTATATGTAACTTGTGTTGTTATTGAATTTTCTCCAATTTTACAACTTTATCGCAGATCCGCTGACCAAAACTTTCGAGGGGTAAATAATTTTTCCAATGCAAGAGGATTCCTCTCTGGTTAAGAGGTACACAACAAGGTGAGATGACTATAATGCCAAGAATGCATGTCCTGTTCATAGGTGTTGCAACACCAGTATAGCAACCTTTTTAAAAAAAATTTTAGCTGCTCAATAAGACATTTAAAAGTTTGGTAATTATAATCCACAAAATCTTTTGAAAAGCTTTATGATTACAAGGTTTTATTGTTCCAAATTATTGAGACAACTATACTGTCCAACTTTTAAAAAAATGATTTTTAAAAAACGAGTTTACTTTTGTCAAAATTAAGTTTATAGCCTGAGAGTTTTCAACATTTATTGTGGGGATAGATTGAAAGAGGCTAGAAATATATTGAAGAATGTCATCTGTGTACGAAGCAATCTTGTGTTCCTGAGATGCTCTGATTATTATATATCGTAAAACACACACCCTTGTCTCCATAGGTGATATGATAGGAAAGTTCCACTGCCACTGTTCCCTTGACACAAGTAAACAAACATCCACTATTCCAGACACAACAAAAGTCACAAAAAGCAGACCAAACCTAATCATAACCCCATTAACCTTTCTCCTTTTAAACAGCGTGGTAAACACAGGCTCACATCACACTTGATCTAAACCAGAGCAGCTAGGGCAGCTGTTTCAGTTGAGCTGATCCAGTCTTGCTTATAATCTAGACAAATGCCCATCTCCTAACGAAAAGACCTTCACTGTTTAAAGTAAAACAGCTGACAATCCATTTCAGGGCACTTGGCCCTGTATTGTCGTTGTTGATAACCGAATGCTGTCTTGGATGAAGGTCATGGCTGCTTCAGGGCTGTAGAGTGTTCTACACCATATTTAATATCGGTGGTCTTTTCACTTCGGAGAAGGCAGCATGCTTTTTTTTTTTTGACACTTTATGAACTTTGTGCTTGCTACCTCACCTTTGGTATACACCTCTCAAGCGCTCTAGCACAACTAACAGAGCAAACTTGGACAAGCTTGGAGTTAATTTGCAAATTCTGGGGGGCTGCTGAAAACAGGAAGTGGGGCAATTTCTCAGCGGTGGCTTAAAATTTTTATCTTAATATTTAGTACATCTCATTGGGAACAAATGTTGATGGCCCTAGTGGCTTTTGGTCTTTCTCTAATGCTAAGGGGTGGGGACAAAAAGTGCTTCTTATTCTTATTGGTGCATTTATTGATGCATGAAAAATAACCCTTCCAGATCCAGTTTTTGTCTATGGTTTCTCAAATCGTGCTGACTTTTTTTGTTTCACAGCTGTCTCCGATTTTCCATAAATCACAGTGTACTTGCAGAAACATTTGTGAGCCCATTTTACTGGCACTTCTCCAATCCTTTTAGAAGACGTTCAGAGAAAGAACATTTGCACTGTTAAAACCTTAAATGCTATGAGTGCCCAGCCAAGGAGAATCCGTCTGAAGCCGTGGCTGCTGGCTCAGGTGAGCATTATTATTATTCTCTACTGAAAATGTTATTTTCATATAAACTGGTTTAGAGGATCGTAAGCAAAATGTGTATAGTTTTGACTATTTTTGAAGGAGACAGAAGACAAGGAGATGATTGTTTTTGGCTAGATTTATTTAAATGCTTGCAAAGGAGTTTAGTATATTGGCAATATATTGTTGCATGAATGTTCCTAATAGTAATGATCACATTATCACTACAAATTTGGATTAATTTTACAGTATGGCTTCCACCCTTATTGTTTGGCAACATCCAGCACATCCTATTAGATTACATTTTATTTATTTATTGATTTATTTATTGATTTGTTTGTTTGTTTATTTATAGTTAAATCATGCGACCAGTTAATAAGGCCATGAGAACACTAAATCGTGTTCATGAAATTGTAATGTATGTGGATATATTCTGTTTTATCTAAATTCGCTGTTTCGGGTTGTCAGATCAAAAAAAATTCACGTTTTTGTTAATCTGATGCACTCGCCTGCATTCGATACGTTTATGATGCATTTTAAGTGTAGTTCATCATTTTATGTATTAAGAAAATTCGATCCTCGAGATGAGCAATGTTAACTGAAAGGCTGTCTCTGCTGATGCCTTCCATACGAAAGAAAAACATTTAAAGGGACTTTAAAGGGACAATACTATTAATTAATTAATAATGTCATTTTAATATTGGTTCAAATGCCACTTCATAGATTTGCCGTGCATTTACAGCTCAAAACGTAACTTTCAGTGTGACATATTGCGGTTATATTAAACTGTCAGACAGTGGCACTGGACTTTTAACACTTTTAACACTGCTTTTCTCCCAATCTGATGGAATGCAAGGCAAAACATGTTCAAGATCAGAATCATGCAGAGTTGAGACACACTTCAACTCCGAATTCATCCTGCATGTCTAACTCTCATGCATGATGTGTGTATTGAAGCAGGCTAAACTGTAAACTGTGTGTTCTATCCCTGTAAACAGGAGTCTATAAACATGCATGTTTCCTTCCCCCAGGTGAACAGTGGGAAATACCCTGGCCTCAACTGGCTGAATAAGGAGTGTCGCTTATTTCAGATACCCTGGAGACATGCCACACGCCATCTGCCGACCCCAGAGGAGGAAAATACTATATTCAAGGCAAGTCCTGCCTAATTTAGACATATATACTTTTGAGTTAATTGACACAAATTATTATTTACAGATAATTAAAAGAAAATACTTTTGTTTTCCTCAGATCTGAAATATCCCTCATGGGATTATTTTGTTATTGTTTATCTTGTTATTTTAATTCCAGTGTCATTAATATTCATTATGTTCTACATATGACTCATCTAGATTACTCTAAATTGAAGTAATAATATAAAATCTTATGGGTCTCCCAACCATTTTCTTTTCCTAGATTTTTTTTGTTTGTTTGTTTGTTTCCTGACTGCTCATCGTGAATAATTTGCAACTAGAAATTGACTGCATTCTGATGATGTAAAATCAGATTGTGTAACTCCACTATTGCAGATTTCACTGAGCGAACCAGACACAGCAGTCTGCACTTTAGTTTTTTTTAACCAGACACACATCAGTGTCTGATAAGACAGTGCCGTTTTATAAGCAGCGTTTCCTTATTCCAGGAGTCATCTTTGCTGATGGTTGTTCATAGCTGGTCATAGCCATATGTTCTGTTCTAGCTACAAACTGAGTCCTGTTTCTGGCCTGTTCCAGTGTTGCAGTTCTTGCAATCATAGTCTGTGGTTCTTTTTCTAAACACAAAATGGTAACAATTATGAGCTTTTTCTATATTGCACATGCTGATGGTTGTCTTTCTTAGATGGCAGTGTGATCAAGCACATTAAATTCACTGCTGAACTGCTCTGCCTCTTCTGCTTTGCTCATGTCAAGCACCTTAATAAAACAATACATATACAATTCCAATAAATGTACAATTATAAATGTCTATAAGAAATGATACAATATACAGTCCCCTCTGAAAGTATTGGAATGGCAAGGCCAATTCTTTTGTTTTTGGGTTTGAGATCAAAATGAATATGAATGAATGAGATGATGGATCAAAGCTTCAGCTTTCATTTCCTCATATTTATATCTACATGTGTTAAACAATTTGTAGGCGAGCAAAATATAGGAACACATAAGTCTTGAAGTAAATAACACTTAATATTTGGTTGCATATCCCTTGCTTGCAATAACTGCATCAAGCCTGCGACTCACTGCCATCACCAAACTGACCTCCACAGGTCAGGGGTGAAGGGTCATTGACTTTTGTTTTGGGGGTTTTCTTCACATAGCTCATAATGTTTCTGTCATCAGCTGCTGCTGTTTTCCGTGGCCGGCCTGTTCTATGTCTGGTTGTTAGTACACCAGTGGTTTCTTGCTTTTTCAGGACATTCCAAATTGTTTGTGCCCAATGTTTGTGCAATGCCTCTGATTGATTTTTCCCTCTTTTCTCAGATTCAGAATGACTTGCTTTTCTCCTATAGACAGCACTCTGGTCTTCATGTTGGTTTATCCTTTTTAACAACAAATGCAATCTTCACAGGTGAAACCCAGGGCTCAAGAGTAATAATGATGATGATGATGATGATGATGATGATAATTCCTTAGATTTATATAGCTCAAAACGCTTTACATTGTATGGTGGGGATATCCCGTCAACCACCACCAGCCACAGTGTGCCAGAACGCCAACCACACACCAGCTATTGGTGGAGAGGAGGGGAGAATGATGTAGCCAATTCAGGGATTGATATTATTAGGGGGCCCTGATAGATAAGGGCCAGTGAGGGAACTTCACCAGTACACTGGGGTTACACAGTGGGGAAACCAGGTGAGAGCTGCAGGATGATATTGCTCTGGCAAACAATCAGTTTAAAAGGGCACACCTGGGTAACAAGAAACACCTGTCATTCACATCTTCCAGTATTTATCATCATTTGTTTAACACCTCTAGATGTAAATATGAGGAAATTTAAGCTGAAATTCTGATCTGTCGTCTTGTATCAGTCTTTTAATCTAAAACTCAAGTGTCTTTGGTGTATAACAAAAACAATATCTGGCCTTGCTGTCCCAATACTTCCAGAGGGGACTGTATATACTATATGACCAAAAGTTTGTGTGGACACCTAACCATCACACCCATATGTGGGCCTTCCTCCTCAGACGACATCAGTGCCTGACCTCACTAATGCTCTGGTCACATCAGACATCAGAAGTGAGAAACAAATGTGAGCTCAGTGACTTTGACTGTGGCAGGGTTGTTGGTCACTGAGGGAGGGGCAGAGGTGAGCAGAAGTGTTCAGTGGTGTCCCTGACATCAGTTTGAATTCTCATGCTGTGGTTTTAAAAATGTTTGATTAAAAGTTCAGAAACGTGACCGTGCATCCCGTAAAAGAATGCACTGAATGTGTGTACCTATTAGGAGTGTAGCACTATGCCATCATCTGTATTTTTATTGAATTGTATTCTATATCTGGTTCATGCTCAATTTTCGTTTTCGTGCTCAGTTATTTCATCCGGAAGTGGGCATGGCCTATACTAGTTTTATTTATTTATTTTTATGTGAATCCTATCACTGTCGTGAAAACGGTGAACAAAAGACAGGGATGCTGGGGAAAAAAGAAATCATTCACACTCAACACTCATTTGTTCAAACCACTGGTGAATAAAAAAATTAATAATGCATAGTGATTCATACAGTATAATGTTAATGAACTTTGTTTCGTGAGCAGAGTTGCCAGATATTGTAGGTCTGTGTATTGCAGATAGATAATGCCGATCCCAAAACTTTTAACTGTTAAGTTGTTTCACATGAAAAAAACTAGGAAAAAGAAGGAAACTCCATCTATGAAAATGTCCAAACATTTTGGGCTTGTTTCACATCTTTTTCTGTGGTTTTTGTGATTTAGTAAAGTTGGGAATTGTGTTAAGACCTGGCAACGATCACCACAAGCTCCACGACAGCCCTTCATTAAAACTGAAGGTTAAAACGGAGTTTAAAAAAAAAAAAAAAAAAAACCTCATGCAACTTTTGTTTTTTTTTGTTGTTTTTTTTGTTTCATAATGCAGGATCCCAATGCGCCCACCTAGTCTGAAGCTGGCAGTCTTACAGTTTGTATCTGTATTCATATTAATTTAGGACTCATCTGCTCAATCTGAACAATGTTTTTATTTTCAGTTACACCCCTAGTACCTATACATTCTAGCTTACTTTCAGGGGGTTTTCCACATTCTCATGAACAGCTTTGCAGAAGTGAAAGTGGTTCAAGTTTCAGTTCCCTCAGTGCTGCATGAAGGAATTGGTCAAGAAGACTACCCCAAAACCACAAACACTTTTTAAAACCTTTGCATACTACAGTCCCCTCTGAAAGTATTGGAAAGGACTATTCTATTGCTATACACTGAACACATTTGTGTTTGAGATCAAAAGATGAATATGAAACGATAGATCAGAAGTTTAGCTTTCATTTCCTCATTTACATCTAGAGGTGTTAAACAACTTGGAACATGGCACCTTTTATTTGAACCCACACATTTTTCAAGTATTCAAAAATATTGGAACATGTGATTGGCAGGTGTTTCTTGTTACCCAGGTGTGTCTTGTTAAATTGCTCATTTAAAGAATTAATAACTCTGAATAGATACTATTCAGGTAGGTAGGTACTCTTGGATTTAACTTTCAGTTTCACCTGTGAAGACTGCATTTGTTATTAAAAAGGATAAGACAACATAAAGACCAGAGAGCTGTGTATGGGAGAAAAGCAAGCCATTTTGAAGCTGAGAAAAGAGGGAAAATCAAACGGAGCCATTGCACAAGCATTGGGCATAGCCGATACCACAATTTGGAATGTCCTGGGGAACAAAAAAGAAACCACTGGTATACTAACATCTAGACGTGGTACAGGTCGGCCAAGGAAAACAACAGCAAGTCTCTGAACAAATCCAATCTCTGGTGCATTTTTAAGCAAGATCTAATTAAGATCATAGCAAAAACAACACCAGTTGGTGATAGAAACATTGTGGGAGCTGTGAAGGAAAAACCCAAAAACTACAATCAGTGACATCACCCACAACCTCCACAGGGCAGGGGTGACGGTATGAGTGGCCAGATTGGAGTTAACAAAGAAATACAGAAATGAGCCACAAATGTTCTGGAATCAAAATGAACCTCTACCAAAGTGATGGAAAAGCTGAAGTGTGGAGAAAGAAAGGATCGGCTCATGATCCAAACCATCCGAGCTCATCTGTGAAACATGGTGGAGGTAGTGTCATGACTTGGGCTTTCATGGTTGCTTCTGGAACAGGCTCACTAATCTTTATTGATGGTGGAGCTCATGATGGTAGCAGCAGAATAAATTCAGAAGTTTACAGGAACATTCTGTCTGCCAGTGTACAGAGAAATGCATCCAAATTAATCGTTAGGGACTTTATTATGCAGCAAAACAATTATTCAAAACACACTGACATCTCAGCAAAGGACTTAATCGGGGGGGGAGTTGAAGGATTTAGACTGGCCAAGTCAATCACCAGACCTTAACCCAGCTGAGCAGCATTTCAGCTCCTGAAGAGGAGACTGAAGGGAGAAATTCCCCAAAACAAACAACTGAAAGAAGCTGCAGTAAAAACCTGGAAAAGCGGCCACAAAAGGTGCCATGTTCTAAGTTGTTTAACAAATCTTCTGTTTTGAGTGTTCATTGTTTAGCTGTGTTTGTGCTCCGATCCTGAATGTGACCTGAATGAATTGATTTTATGAAACACCATTATGGGTTTTGCAGGTTTATTATTTAGTTAACAATCCTCCCAAGGCCCCCTGACAATTATTTATTTATTATTTTTATGTATAATATAAAAGGCCTGGGCGCTGGAGACAGGGAAGTACCAGGAGGGTGTAGATGAGCCTGATCCGGCCAAGTGGAAGGCCAACCTGCGATGTGCCCTCAACAAGAGCCGTGAATTTATGCTGAAGTATGATGGTACCAAGGAGACACCAATGCAACCATACAAGATTTATGAGGTGTGCGAACTGTCAGTAAATGGAGGTAAGAACAGGTTGTGAAAAGCTCACCGG
>JANDJT010000092.1:1752917-1770124 GCA_024331685.1 Stegophilus panzeri | reverse complement strand
AAATTGTTGCTTTTCCATTACCCTCAATGTTGTTTTTATCGGTTTTTTTTTGTTTGTTTGTTTGTTTGTTTGCTTGAATAATTCGGTGTTTTATGCTCTTTTAGATGAGTGTGAGGATGATGAGGAAGAGGTGAGCCTTGCAGATTGTAAAGAATGCACATACTGAAATTGTTTTGCTCTTGCAGATTCAAAGTGTCTTTTTTTTTGTTTGTTTGTTTGTTTTTTGTTTCAGCTACCAAATGTTGCACACCTCTCCATCAGTAAGTCCCTTTTTCTAAATTTAACATTTAGATTTATTTAATATTTGGTTTTATATTGACTGTAAATGCCTGACACCTGCACTGGTTGCTTAGAATGCATTTGTACAGTAACAGCAACAGAGAGCAAGAAATGTGAAGTTCTGCTGAAATGGCTGGAAAAATTGCTAGCTAAACTTGTTTATTTGATGTGGTGGCATCAGTTTGCTGCATTTGATATAGAGGTTGATCCTCTTGTACGACAACTAAATTGTTGACATAATATATTTGTTAATACAAAAAGGAAAAGCAGCCTACAATGTAAGTGGTAAAACATAAAAAGCATAGATAAAGGAACATGTAAAATGCAGAAATGAATCTAATACAGAAAATAGTAAATAAAAATATATTATATACAGAAATGTACTGAAATATATAAAGACAAGCATAAACTCTGACAAATGTAATCAAAATTGTATTTATTTTTGTTTGAGATTTGTTCATTGTGAGTGATTTACTTATCAGTTAATTAATATGTTCTGTGACAGACCCTTGTACGGTTGAGCCTCCAAGCTACCCAGCATTCCCAGCCAACCCAGTTGATACATTCCCTCTGCCTTTCATGCCACCTGCTTTTCCTGATCACAGCCATATAGCTCCTACCGTGAAACAGGAGGAGCACCTACTCAGGGAAGCTGTTCCAAATGGATGTGGTCTGGGAACCAGGGTCATAGCACCATCTGCTGTTCCCCAAACTATTGTAATGCCAGACACCATGGCGGACAGTCCTATGCCAGAGGTGAGGCCTGAAGTAGAGAGCCAAGTGCAGACATGCATCTCTGACCTGCTGAGCAGTCCTCATATGCTGCCCCGTAAGCATGGCATTTTTCTTTATATTCTTACTTTTACTTATTGCAAAAAGACTTGAAGGCAATCAGTGATATACTCAGATTACTATGCTACAATTACTAACTCTAATTTGAGGCTGTATGTATGTCTAATTATTTATTAGACAAATTCAGCCAGATTATTATTATTTTTTACCTCTTTAGTTTAAAGCTCTTGAAGGTGAAGGTTTTTTTTTTTTTTTACATTGTTTTACCTATACACGCACTGATGACCTGGCTATGAGGACACCAAGGCTTGTACCTGGGTAATAAATTCGATATGGAAACAGTCCCAATGTGGTGGCAGAATTTAGTGACTACTATGTGGAAAAACTTGCATCCAAAGACCCTATCAACAGTTTAGGTTTGCCCATAGACTTAATCGGCCATTACGTTTAGCTTTCACAAGAAGCTCTGCTACTGGACTTAGTTTTGCAATGCACATATTAAAGGCTAAGGTCTGACATATCTATTATATAAATGTGTGAGTAAATGTGAGAGAATACACTATACAGTATGTCCAATCACAACCTCTGGCCATCACACCCATAACATAACCAAGATTAATAAGCAATTGATGTTCATATTCTGTGTTGTAATATACACCAATCAGCCATAACATTAAAACCACTGACGGGTGAAGAGAATAATATTGATTATCTTGTTACAGTGGCACCTGTCAAGGGGTGGGATATATTAGGCAGCAAGTGAACAGTTGATGTGTTGGAAGCAGGAAAATGGACAAGCGTAAAGATCTGAGTGACTTTGAAAATGGTCAAATTGTGATGGCTAGACGACTAGGTCAAAGCATCTCCAAAACGACAGGTCTTGTGGGGTGTTCCCGGTATACGGTGGTTAGTACCTACCAAAAGTTGTCCAAGGAATGACAACCGGTGACCCGATGACGGAGTTATAGGCGGTCAAGGGTTGTTGATGTGCCTGGGGAGTGAAGGCTAGCCCGTCTGGTCCGATCGCACAAAAGAGCTACTGTAGCACAAACTGCTGAAAAGGATAGGAGTCAGAACACACAGTGCATCACAGCTTGCTGTGTATGGGGCTGCGTAGCTGCAGACCAGTCACAGTGCCCATGCTGACCCCCTGTCCACAGAACCTACAATGGGCATGTGAGCATCAGAACTGGACCATGGAGCAATGGAAGAAGGTGGCCTGGTCTGATGAATCCAATTTCATTTACTGCATGTGGATGGCCGGGTGCATGTGCGTCATTTACCTGGGGAAGAGATGGCACCAGGATGCACTGTGGGAAGAAAGCAAGCCGGCAGAGGTAGTGTGATGCTCTGGGCAATGTTCTGCTGGAAAACTCTGGGTCTTGGTATTCATGTGTACTTTGACACATACTGCCTACCTAAACATTTGTTGCAGACCCCAGTCTGAGCGTGTACAAAGCGGCGTGCTAAGCTGTCCGACATGCAGTGAAAGCTGCTAAACTCCAGTACTGGGAGCTGGTGGAGCCTCATTTCCGGCTCAATAACTCCCAATGCATTTGGCAGGGACTGAGGACAATCGATGCCTTTGGAAGCAGATCCACCGACACAGTTAGAGCGAACTCTTCTCTGGCCAATGAGTGGAATACTTTCTATGCATGCTTCGAGGATAACCTCGCTAGCTTTAGCCTGCCAAATAGTGCTACAAAAGGAAGCAGCTCTGTTAGCGATGTTTGTTTGAGAGGGCTCTGAATCAACATCAGGAAAGCGGCCGGCTATGACCGTGTACTGAGATCCTGTGCTGATCAGTTAGCTGAGTTGTTTACTTCCAGCTTCAATGAGTCCCTAGCTGAGTGTGTGTGGTCCTCACCAGCTTTAAAAATGCTGTTGTCACTCCTTTTGCCAAAGAACAATAAGTCCTCTTGCCTAAATTACCATCATCCTGTAAAATCGCTTGTCATGAAGGTTTTTAAGAGGCTTATATAAAACTCTAACTGCTCCTTCATCCCTGACCATAATCAACGCGATCTTTCGTGTCCTACACACCATCATCCACAATGACCACAACAAAGGGAACTATGTGAGGCTGCTGTTAATAGACTATAGCTCAACCTTCAATACTATAGTTCCACGCAGTCTGGCCTCCAAGTTCTGGGACCTCGGCCTTAATGCTCCCATCTGTGACTGGGTGCTGGACTTCCTCACAGGAGTACACCAGTTTTACTCCAACACCATCACCCTGAACACCAGAGTCCCACACGTTAGAGCTCCTGCTCTACTCTCTCTACATACATGACTGTGTATCCTCTCACAGCTCCACCTCTATCATCAAGTTTGCTGATGACCGTCAGTGGTTACAGTCTCTCTCTCTGAACGTCAGTAAAACCAAGGAGCTGGTTGTGGACTTCGGGAATTGGCGGCAGCAGCAGAACTACACCCCACTCGAGATCAGCGGGACCCCTGTGGAGAGAGTGAGCAGCTTCAGATACCTTGGAGTACACATTTCTGAGGACCCGACCTGGACACATCACATCCAAGCTCATGTGAACAAAGCCAGACAACGGTGGTCATATCTGAGACTGCTGAGGAAATTCAGGGTCTCCCCAGCGATTCTGAAAACGTACTGTACTGGGGCTATAGAAAGTTTACTGACTCGGTGAATCTCAGCATGGTACGGAAAATGCTCAGTCGCTCTGCACAGAGTGGTGCTTAGCTGAGCGCATCTCCGGGTCTGCTCTCCCCTCTCTGCATGACATCTACACCAGGCGATGCAGTAGAAGAGCTGCTAAAATCATCAGAGACTCCACCCACGCTGGTAACTGTCTGTTCAGCCTGCTGCAATCAGGCAAGCGCTTCTGTAGTCTGATTGCTAAAACTGAGAAGCTCGAGGGAGCTTCTTCCCTTAGGACTCCATAAAGACTCTACAGTTCACTCTGCACTCCACTGACACTCTGCACACTACACTTTGCACTTACTACACATAACATGCAACATATTTTGTATGTCCATTTTGCACATTTCTGTTCATATTTCTTGTCTTATTTCTTATTCATTTCTGATAAATTTTTATTTTATTAGTATTTAATGCACAGTTGAAAGAGGAGTAGGCCAGGTTTTCATTTCACTGCAAGTTATATACTGCATATAGTTGTGTATGTGACAAAAATCTTGGAGTACACCCCTTCATGGTAACAGTATTACCTAATGGCGGTGGCCTCTTTCAGTAGGATAATGCAACCTGCCACACTGCAAAAAATTGTTCAGGAATGATTTGAGGAACATGACCGATTTCATGGTGTTGACTCGGCCTCTGATTGAGCGTCTGTGGGATGTGCTGGACAAACAAGTCCGGTCCATGGAGGCCCCACCTCACAACTTACAGGACTTGAAGGAGCTGCTACGTCTTGGTGCCAGATAATCCGAGCACACCTTCAGAGGTCTTGTGGAGTCCATGCCTCAATGGGTCAGAGCTGTTTTCGCGGCACAAGGGAGACCTACACAATATTAGGCGGGTGGTTATAATGTTATGGCTGATCGGTGTATGTGATCTGTGACATATTGCTGCAGTGTGGACCTCAAATTTGGATGAAAATTTTGACCCTTGTTACGGTCCTGCACACTTCAAATAGCGAGAGAAAACTGAGGGAACTTTGGGAGAATGTATCAAGTTTTGTTATATTGGTATTGAGAGTGCTGTGACAGCAAAACAATTTCTAGGTAGGATGCTTAACGGGGTTGGTAAAAATGGTAAAAATCGGCAAAAATTGTTAAAAATCAGAAAACCACGTTTCTGTATCGTCTCAATAAATGGCAAATGTCTTAACAAATCAGGTAAAATATTTTTAGTTGGTAATCTCTGTTTGGGAAAGAAATCAGGGTTTTGAAACCGTATGCTTACATGCTCAGTCACATTAGATAGAAGCTCCACACCGTGTCTGGTTGAACAGTTATGTTAGAAAAGAAAGAGAGCCTTTATTTGTCACATACACTCTACAGTACTGGTGAAATTATTTTATTCGCATATCCCAGCTTAATAGGAGGTTGGGGTCAGAACACCAGGTCAGCCATGTTACTAAAGAGAGGGTTATAGGATTCTTACAGATTATGGGGCTTGAACCTATAACCGTCTGATCAGTAACCCAGAGCCTTTAACCCGCTGAATATGAAAATGTATGTTTTTAACACTAAACAGACACAGATATAGATACAGATAAAACATAAACAACTAACACCTATAACCCCATTAGCCTAAATGCATGTGCATAACCAGCTGATGGTATGTATTACCTAGAACATAACAATTGATGCCATTTGTTGTCCCTTAGAGACAGCACTGCCATTTCAGAGAAAGCCAGCCCCACACAGATACAGTAATTTGATTTTAGTTTTAGTATGTTAATAAGCTTACATCTTACTACCACCAGTATTAACCCCGGAATGGGGTTGTATCCACAAGCAGTACCTAGAAATAAAATATTTGCTAGTTATTCATGTTTTTCATAACCACTTTAAGCATTACTTACCATGACAATGGAACTTTGCTGATGTATATTTGATTAGACCTATTGATTACTACTTATTAATGCTTTTCATTACACACAAACTCTCCATTTTTATTTGTCTTCCCTCTTGTTCTCAGTAACAGACCTCGACATTAAGTTCCAGTATCGCGGACTGACCGTGGGCTCTATGACTGTGAGTAATCCTCAGGGCTGTCGGCTTTATTCTGGTAATTTGGCACCAACACCGGAGCAAGTGGAGCTATTTGGGCCCATCACACTGCACCAGGTGCTGTTCCCTGGAACTGCCGAGATCCAAAACGAGAAGCAGCGCTTCTACACTGAGCATCTGCTAGATGTGATGGACCGTGGCCTCATCCTGGAGATCCAAGGCCAGGACATCTATGCTGTGCGTTTGTGCCAGTGCAAAGTGTTCTGGTCTGGGCCGGGAGTGCCCGAGGAGGGTCAGCCCAACCCGATGGAAAGGGAACGCAAGATCAATGTGTTCAGTCTCAATAACTTTCTTCAGGGTAAGCAGAGCTTTTAATTTGTGCAGATTAGTGTGACAGTATATTGGAATAAGGAAATTCTACCATTAGCTTAACTTTAGAGGCTGTTCAGTTTAAATCGGTTGTATTTGTGTGGCACTTTTAACACCAGATGCTGCCACAAAACTACAGATTCCTTATTTGTAGTTAGAGACTTTAGTGTAGTGGCAAGGGAAAAAAGAAAAAAAAAAACTTCCTGAGACCAAAAAAAAGAAGAAACCTTAAGCAGAACCAGGCACCAGGCAAGGAGCACTTTCTCTTCGACAACACTGGATAGTCGAATTTTGATCATTATAGTATTAACTGTTTTAAGGTTTAAAAAAAAAAAATAGTGAATGTGGTGGAAGATAGATAGGATGTTTTGTTAATTGTAAAAATGAGTTCAGAAATGAGCCCTAAACAAGTTCAGGTGGATTGCAAGTGCTAATGGTCATGAGAGCTATTTTTGGAAAGTGCAAGCAGTTGGGAAACTGCGGGAGGTATTTTGTGCCAAAAATAAAATTTTGACTTTGCTTCAAAATGAAAATAAAATGTGAAATGAAAACGTAATATGGATAAATAAAATCAAAAGCACAATTATATACATAGACTTTTAAAAGATGATCCATAAACAGGATTTATTGTAGTTAATCAGAGAAAATGATCATGAGTGTCAGTTCAGGTGGTGCTTTCTTTCTCACTGTGGAAAGACAGTGGGGATGAAACCAGCTCCAGGTAGCCCTCAAATTAGGCAAAATCTTTTGTTGTGATTAGTTGCAAAATGATGACTAATATTATGTTCTTTGAAAGAAACACTGGTGGCATGTTAAACATACTCCATATCATCCAATACTAGTGAAAAAGTATTTTGGAATCCATTCTTCATAAGACATGACTTATTGTCTGAATAGCAACAGGTCAGTTAGTGTTAATATCTATCAATAGATAGAACAGTGAACAGAGTAGGCCTCGCATCACAGCGCCATCTGTCAGAAATATGTATAACAGCAGAATTAACTCAATATATTGAAAAAAAAAATAAATAATAATAATAATAATAATAATAATAATAATTGTCTTGATGAGCCTGTGGGCAGGTTTAAAATGTGTCCAGGCTGTAGTTTTCCCAAATTGAAGATTTAGCAAATTGAAGATTAGAGGATTTTGTTTTATTAAAATGTGATCGTTGATAGGCTTGGAGAGATCCAATCAATCGCTGACACGGAGGTGGATGGCACTGTATGGCAGGCAGAAGTGCAAAAGGGTCTCGTGGAAATTAGAGATTTATATGTGCATCCTAACTGATGACTTTATTAATGTATCTTTATTATTAATAGCATTTATTTATAGTTCTAAATTGCATTAATGGATACTGGATGCATTATATGTGAAATATTATTTTACATTAACAGAGTACATTCTTTAATTTAATACAGCTGGTGTCTGATATTGTCTGAAGTTTAATATTATTTGACAATTGTGTGGTAAAGTTTAATAATGTGCGCACACGTACTTACAGCCATATTTTTGGTCAGCTGGGTCAAATATTATAATGCTTAATTATACTCAACTATCACCTACACCATGTTTGGCGTTCTGATATGATGAAGAAAATGAAATTATGAAAATTATGCTTTGATTATTTATTTATTTATTTATTTATTTATTTATTTGTTTGTGATGATAATGTTGCATGTTTACGTGGACAATTAAAATGCAAATAGCATTATTTCATTTTTTTTTCATTTCAGCACCATCTTTGTGTACACATGGGGGGGAAAAATGTCTGTTGGGGGGTTTCAATTTCATATACCATGTATTCATGTAATCTTATTTTTGTATCACAGAGCAAGCAATAACAGCCATACTGACAGAGAGAGTAGAAGGTAGCACAGGCATAAAGGTACCATGGAAGTGGAGGGGACAGCAACTTTCCTCCACTCCATTGTCAACAATACCCCAGTTAACCATAACTCTCTATGGCCATGAACCCCGAGATCTGCACCTTGGTTTGCATAATTAATTCTAGTTCCTTATGAATAAGCTGATGTGTCTTTTCCTCCTCTGACAGGACTCATCATGTACCAGAAGGGCGAGGTGCCGACTCCACCACCCTTTGAAATTTACTTCTGCTTTGGGGAGGATTGGCCTGACAGAAAACCCAAAGAGAAGAAGCTCATAATTGTCCAGGTGTGTAAATTCACTTGAGCTCAGGAATTCCCACTTCATGTTTTCAAAATTGAAAATGAACAATATGCAGTATATTATACATATAGCCAATTTCTATGATTATGAAACCTATTTGTAGACATTATTAACTAATTTCATGCTTGTGTTGGTGGCATATATTGTTTCAAATTATCTGTATCCAAGTTTCCAAGGCTAAAAATAATTTCAAATTGAAAACAAGCAGCAGCTGAGGCTCTTTTCATAGCACAAGCTATGTAATAGATGCTGGTTCGTGTCTCAGTGATCATAATCGGTGATGTCAGTCTTATAGATAATACTTGATGACCTTCATATACAGTATAAATGAAATTTCATGATGAGTGGTATTTTGCCAGTTCCTGGTAATATAGGAATTCATTTATTACCTGGTCTATTTGTTATTCTAGAAAAGCTGGGTCACAGAGATCCCAGAGCCTTTTGTTAATGTTTGATTATTTTGTAAGTCCTTTGGGTAATTGAGTTTTTGACCTGTGACTGGTAGAGTCATAATAAAATAAAAAAATGTGAACAATTTAATATAACATAATGTACCAACTTTTTTTTGTTGTTTTGAGAATAGATTACAGGCATACGTTTTATGTGGCACTAGCAAACAAAAGAATAAATCCTTCGTAGGTACTTCAATGGTGCATGTTACAACTTGACAAGCATGTACAGAATACATGAACTCAACAGACAACTATTGATTGTGTGGTGCTGTTTTGTTGTTGCTGATTTGTAATGGGAAAAAGATCTGTGGTCAAGTTTAGAAAAGCAGTGTTTTGTTTTTGGAGGGCCTTGATTTTATTTTTTATTTTATTTTATTTTTTTTTTGTGCACGTTTGCACTTTTATTTGTTTTGTTTTACAGCACAGGTTCCCAGCCCTGGTCCTGGAGTACCCCCTGTCCTGCACATTTTAACGCTTTCCCTGCTTCACACACACCAACTCTGGAACGGTTGTTAATGTGCTGATTAGTTAAAGAGCAGAGAAAACTCTCAAATGTAGAGAACAGGGGATACTCCAGAACCAGGGCTGCACCAGTCACTTTAGGTAGAGATGAATTCGTCCTGGAATCACGATCAGGTGGCAGTCAAACAGCATTGTGGGTAATATAGGACACTGTTAATCAAAGAGAAAACGGACTAACTCTGACGAAAAGTTTAAACCAAAAAAGTAAACTCTGAACTGAATCATCAATTAAATATTTTGCAAACTTGAAAATGACTATTTGATTATAAATATCGATATGCAGGTTATTCAGGGAGGATGCTTCCTTTAAGTCTTCTTGAATAAAATGCTACAAGGTTGGCGCACCTATAATTTGAGGATCTTTTGATCCATTCATGTTTCTCTCAATCTCGACATGTCTCCCAGTGCTGTAAAACATCCCCACACATGATGCTGTCACCACGCTGCTTTATTGTAGGAATTGAATGGCCATGGCATGGCACCTGCTTTCCTATGGTTTTGTTTCTCGTGGTCTGAGAGTCCTTTAGATGCTTTTTGACAAAAATCTCAGTGATCATGAACTCAAACATCATGCCTACTGATATACTGCACAGATGATTGTCCTCCTTTCAGGTTCTCATATCTTCGCACATGACCCCTGGAGTTCCTTTAGATTGACCGTTCTTTTGGGGTCACTTCTGTTGCTAAATCCTTTCTGATCTGCTTGCACACAGTGTGGCTGTCTTGGTTGTTTCCATCATACTTAAATGGAATGTCACTGTGTTCTTCAGAACCTTTTTTTTTTTTTCCCCCCCTCATGTGTGCTATAACACGATCCCTAATATAATTTCTTTTACCTCATGATTTGTTTTTTTTTCTTCATGACATCCACTCTTTCTATAGAAATAGGTCCAGTGAATTTTAATCAAGTATCTATAGACCTCAGAGGACACACCCACCTGAGGCAGCATCCATCTCCTGTGGGAACACCTGGGGGAGTAGGAGAGAGATCACACTGGACAAAAAGTTGGCTTCCAGAGACTTACCATGTGTGTATGTGTAAGGCTAACTACTGTACACTCACCTGGCACTTTATTAGGAACACCTTTACACCCACTCATTCATGCAGTCAGAGAATCATGTGGCAGCAGCACAATGCATAAAATCGTACAGATACAGGTCAAGAGCTGCAGTTAATGTTCACATCAAACATCAGAATGAGGAAACAGTGTGATCTGTGACGTTAACCGTGGCATGGATGTTCTTACCAGATTGGCTGGTTTGAGTATTTCAGAAACTGCTGATCTCCTGGGATTTTCACACACGACAGTCTCTAGAGTTTACACAGAATGGTGAAAAAATAAAAAATATCCTGTGTGGAGGGTAGGGATGTCATGAGAACCGATTGTTCAGTACCAAGTCGGTACCAACATTCTTAAAATGTGACGGTACTTGTTTTTCTGCAGTAGCGAGTTACCGTTTGTAATGAAGGTGTTGCTATTTGGTTGCTCTGGTATTCCATGTGATTGCTGAGGGGTTGCTAGCTGTGCTATTCCAGCTGGCTGGTTGCTAGGGTGTTACTAGGTGGGTGCTATGTTATCCCAGGTGGTTGCTGTGGTATTCCAGGTAGTTGCAAAGTGGTGCCATGCTGTTTCATCTGGTTGCTAGAGTGTTGTTAGATGGTTGCTGTGGTATTCCAAGCTGTTACGGTGTTCCTACAGTAGGTAGGTGCTCTGGTATTCTAGGTGGTTACTGTGGGATTCCAGGTAGTTGCTATGGTGGTGTTAGGTGGATGCAACAATATCCAGTTGGTTGCTTGGGTGTTGCTAGGTGTCTGCAATGTTTTTCCTGGAGGTTGCTGGGGTGTTGCTATTCGGAAATAACCAAACACATGAATATGAAATGGTACAGATCAGGCAGAGCTGACTAAGCTGCACAGACTGGGTAATGGTTTAGTGACTATTATCCTCTCCTGTGATGATTGGATCGATTAAACCTGCTAGCTTGCATCACGTAAAAAATTTTTTTTGGACATGCCCCAAATGAACACAGGATATGTAGCCATCTTTCATATGCATGGTTAAAAGCAAGTATAAACCAGGCCTTCTTCTCGTAAACTTTTAATCCACTGCAGCACTGACTAGTTTGGTTACGTGCAACAGAAGGAACCCCATAATCCAGTTATTTCAACTACATTTGTGTCCAGCCATGAACGTAACCTGCACACACATGCAGTCTCTATTAGAAATCTTGCTAGACAAAGAACAGGAACTTTTGGAACTAAATAATTTTAAACAATGAAAAGTGAAATTATTTTAATTTGTGCATATTTGGTAATTAGACACTGCATTAGGCACTCTTTATAAAAATAAATAAATAAATAAAAAATAAAATAAAAAGTCAATTATATAACCCTTATGGCAGGGATGCCCACTCTGGAAAGATTACATCCAACACACCAGGCTCTAATATTCAGGTTCTCCTAAAAGCGTTGACTAGTAGTGATCAGGTAGATCACCTGATTCCAGGGCCGTAGATCCTCAAGGAGAACTATGTAAATCTCTTTCAACAGATAGTTTCTGAATAGGAGAAGGTTCTAAATAGATCTCTTTAGGAAGCAATCAACACTTAACTATATAAAGTAGTGTATGATTGCTGTACTATTTCAGCATTAGCTTGTGAGGTAAAGTGAGCTTTAATCTGTTCTAAAGGTGCAACATCTTTATGTTGAATATTTGTGTTATGACTTTTTCAGTCAACCAGGTCATTTCAAAATGCCTAGTAGTCATTAAGTTACAGTGACTGGGATATTTGATTTGGGATATTATAATGTTTCTCCGATGATAATTGATGGAATATAACGAATGATTGTTGAATAAGTCCAATTTTAAGTTGACCTCTCCTGTATTCAAAGCAATTCTGCATCCTCCTATTCCATCCCCCTTCCTTTCATTCAGGTCGTGCCTGTAGTGGCGAGGATCCTGACAGAGATGTTCTCCGGTGAGCTCTCGTGGTCCACTGACAGCATCCGCCTCCAGATCTCCAACCCTGATCTGAAAGACCAGACCGTTGAGCAGTTCAAGGAGCTCCACAGACTGTTGCAAAATCAACAGGCCCAGGCCTCATGGCACCAGAACATCCACTAACAATGGATACTCTGTTTCATCACCGCATGATCCAGCTGAGGAGGAATGCAGCTGCCCTGTATTGGTTTAAAAGAGTGCTACTTGGATAATCTCCATTTGTATATGACACAGTATTGTTGTGGGAGATTATTTGATTAAACATTTTGTCCTGGTTCTTAGAATGAATGTCCCACACTCAGATTTGCTTATTTGAGCTATAGGTACTATTCAGGGAATAATACTGAAATGTTTACAACCCACAGTGCATTGCAGCTTGCCTGATGTGCCAAGTGACCGACATTGTGATGATCATCACCTTCATCATTACTGTTTTCTAATAATAAACACTGTTATAGGAATAATAACTTAATAATAATAAAAATAATAATAATAATAATAATAATAATAATAATGTCCAATGAATTGGTAGTTGAAACAAGTTTCCGCTCATGGTCTTTGTTTCAAACTAAGGACTTTCCAATTCTGTATTTACTTGTAGTGCTGTATTACCAAAAATAACTACATTGGAACCATCAGGGCTGATTTAATTGTTTGAATCTTGCATAAAATTGTCTGTTTTGTGCTAAAATGTTTTATTTTAACTTTGCTTGTGTTTCAATAAATAACAGACTAGTTCTGTATTTCTTATGATCTTTTTCCGGACTTGAAATGCAATATACATACACTAATGCTTTTCATTTGTGACATTAGAACAATGTGCCCCACTGAAAAGTAAAACCTTAACTGTATTTCTCTTACATCACTTTATCTCTTCAGTGAAAACAATACTTCCTTTTCATTCTTCCATGTTTTTTGCCGTAGGTAGCCTTTGCAGGGTAAGTTTACTTCCACTACAACAAGAATGGCCAAGTCGAACACCGTTTATGAGAAGTGTCAGACTCTCAAGCTCTTACTGTACACTTTACATTCATGTAACTCTCCAATCAGCCAATCAGGTTGCAGCAGCACAATGCATAAAATCATGCAGATGCAGGTCAAGCGCTTCAGTTAATGTTCACATCAAATATCAGAATGAATAATAAGTGTGATCTTTGTGACTTTAACTGTGGCATAGTTGTTGGTACCAGATGGGCTGGTTTGAGTGTTTCAGAAACTGCTGATCTCCTGGGGTTTTCACACACAATAGTCTTAAGAGTTGTGCAAAAACCAAAAAACATCATGTGAGTGGAGGGTCTGCAGGTTGAAACACCATGTTGATGAGAGAGTATCAGAGGAGAATGACCAGACTAGTCTGAGCTGACAGGAAGTCTATAGTAACTCAAAAAGTCACTCTGTACAACCGTGGTGAGCAGGAAAGCATCTCAGAATGCACAACACATCTAACCTTGAGGTGGATGGGCTACAACAGCAGAAGACCACGTCAGGTTCCACTCCTGTCAGCCAAAAACGGGCGTTTCCACCCACCAAACTGTTGCTCACTCAGAATTGTGTTTTTCTGTGTAAACTCTAGGTGAGTGAAAACCAGCCCATCTGGTACCTACATTCATGCCACTGTTAAAGTCACACTTTAGAGATCACACTTCTTCATTCTAATGTTTGATGTGATCATTAACTGAAGCTCTTTCCCTGTAGCTGCATGATTTTATGTATTACACTGCTGCCACATGATTGGCTGATTAGATAACTGCAAGACTGTGCAGGTGTACATATGTTTCTCATAAAGAGGATGACGAGTGTATGTCGCAGGGACGTCCCCCAGAGCAACATGGCAAACTTCCTGTGTATGTTTTTGTTTTTTGGTTTGTTTGTTTGTTTGTTTTTACCTAATATGGAATAACTTCTGTTCCATTATGTTTTACAGCATTGTTTTGTTAACTACATAAATAGATTTGTACAGCTCTTGCGGTTTGGACATTAAACTGTTATGCCGCATACAGCATTTCACCTTATTTTGTGGGCAAATGCTGGAGATTATATCATCATCATGGAGGTGTTTAATCGAGTGTGAACAAAATTTAGCCATGAAGCAATGAAATTGGTTAGCAGCCATGTTCAGATGAACCCAGTCACCTGTTTTGTTTGCTGTCTTCAGCATCCAACATGCTCTTATTTTGTTACAGTGTATTAAAGCATCTGTGGTGAGATGTTTCTTCTTCAATGTGAAGATCTTAAGAGAGCTGTGCATACACGAATGCCCTCAAATATCAATGAAATGAAGCGATGTTGTAAAGAAGAGTAGGCCAAGATTTCTCCAAAATGATGTGAGAGACTCCTGTAGAAAAACATTTACTTCAAGATATTGTTCCTGAAGGAGGTTTTTACATACTGAATTATAGGCTGTACTTATTTTTTCCTACCTGGTCTCTAAATGTTGGTTTACTTTTGGGGGGGGGGGGTGACTACACATTGAAATCTGCTGTGGTTTGTTGATAGAAGTTGCTGAGGACCACACAATTGTTATTTAGGCCCTGATAAATAAAAACATAGAATTGAAGGAGGGTGTACTTTTTTTCCCTCCATAACTGCATACTGCTTTAAATGCTGTCCCAATGTCCCATTTTGTCTCCCACACACACAATTTGTAGTTCACTTGACATTACAAATGGCCAAATTATGCTTTTGTTTAAAAAACAAACAAACAAACAAAAAAAAACCCAAGCAGTATGCCTGGACTCAAGGCTAAAATTTATGCTTTGTCCCAAAGTTAATGCGATAGTCCGTCCATTTTGAATGGTGTTGTGGCCAATGTTTTAGCTCCTGTGATTTCTAAGTGTTCCCATTCAGTCTTGGTCCAATATTGCGATGATGTCCTCGCGATGTACTTGTGATGATCAGCCCTCACACTTAAAGATTGTGAGTGCTGCACTGAGAGCCTTGCTGGATTTTTACTCTACCAAATTTTAGAGAATTTTAGCCCTACCAAAGCACAACAGTTTCAGTCTGAAGTCTGACCTTTTTTGGGTCAAAGAATTGGTTGTCATGGGGAAAAAAGCCCTTCCTGAGCATCATTTGCTACATTATCCCAAACTCCCAGTCACAGGACTGATATCACTGATGGGAATCTCCCGCTCCCCCCACCCTTTGTCCTAATTTCTCATGAATCAATCATCTGTGATATTGCTCCTTTTTTTTTGTATTCTAAATTTCTTGCCAATTACGTCTCTGATTGCAAAATCATTGGTCACAGCAACACACAAAAAACCTTGAATATTTGAGTGAGATATTTTTCAGCAGGATCAGAAGGTAGCTCAATATAATATTTCTGAGCATTACCCAGTACAAGTTCGAGATGAGCTGTTCATTGAGAAAAGTGGAATATTTGCATCATTTTCCACCTGTGAAAAGTCATTCTCCCACCTCCTTATTAGTGGAACTAGAGCCTGAGAGAACCAGAACCAGGTGGTTAGACTTGTCACAAATTAAACCGCTTCCTAATGCCACTTACAGCTGTTACAGAAGGAAGTAAAAAAGGATGACTAAATTGAAAATTAAATTTTCAGGTTGGTGATTCAGCAAGAGCTCAGCCTTTTCCCCACAGCAAAATGTTTTGCATGTAGGGTGCACGGTGGCTTAGTGGTTAGCATGTTTGCCTCACCCCTCCCGGGTTGGGGGTTCGATTCCCGCCGCTGCCCTGTGTGTGCAGAGGTTGCCTTCCAGCCCTGCATGGCCCATCCTGATACTCCACTTCTGCTTGGAGCTTCATGCTAAAAATCTTTCCAACACCCTTAGCACTGCTTGACACTCTTTACATTATTTACAGTATAACACACTATCCGGTGTCACCCATATGAGGATTGGTTCCTCTCAAGGTTTCTTAATGATGTCTCTGGGAGTTTTTCCTCACCACCATCATTAGGGATGCTGGCTTGCTCATTAGGGATAAATTTAAATTTATATCCGGATTTCTGTAAAGCTGCTTTGTGACAATGTCTATTGATAAAAGTACTATATAAATCAAACCGAATTGAATTGAAATTGCATTGTTGTGCTAATCTGTATATGGATTTTTTTAAATGCTGGCAGGGTTTCTTAAAAAACATGGTCACTGTCAGTCAATCAGCTTTCAGCACACATTTCACATAATTAGCACTGAGCTAATTGCACTTTTTATTTTTTAATTAAATGTAAAAAATAAGTATGATCAACTATTGTTTCTTTATTGTTCTATGTAAACTGGCAATAAATTATTTTGGGCTTTTTTGTTGTTGTTATTAGGGGTCCAAGCACCAAAGGCACAAACATTGGGCATAGACAATACAACAATTTGGAATGTCTTGAAAAAGAAAGAAAGCACTGGTGTACTACCAACTAGACACCGAATGGGTCAGCCAAGGAAAACAGCAGCAGCAATTGATGACTGAAACATTGTGAGTGCTGTGAAGAAAAACCCCAAAACAATAGTCAGTAACATCACCAACAACCTCCACAGGGCAGGGGTACAATCTACCATTCCATGAAGACTTCGAGAGCAGAAATATAGAGGCCATACCACAAGATGCAAACCACTCATCAGCAGTAAGAATTAGAAAACCAGATTGGAATTCATAAAGAAATACAGAGATGAGCCTCTACCAAAGTGATGGAAAGGCCAAAGTGTGGAGAAAAAAAGGATCTGCTCATGATCTAGATTGGCAGTTCTCCCAACACCTGCGCTCTCTTCAAAACCTTTTCCTCTCTTCTCTGTCCCCCTACTCCCCCTTCCCCTACCTCTCTCACTGGAGATGACTTTGCCACTTTCTTTTCCAACAAGGTTACATCAATGAGGAACCAGTTCTCAACCCCAGACATACACAGACCGGCTCCTCCTCCATGTAACTCCCAACTGACTTCCTTCTCTCCCCTCTCAGAGACTGATGTCTCTAAACTCCT
>JANDJT010000092.1:1732848-1744239 GCA_024331685.1 Stegophilus panzeri | reverse complement strand
AGACTTTTTTCCTGTGTCATTCCACTTTATTACACATAACTTTATTTATGGACTTTAATGTTGTGAATTCTTTATATCTGCAGATTATATTTTTGCGGAGTTAATACTGATGTCTGGCAAAAAATTTCATGTGAATACCCTCATTGGAAATGTAGTTACTGAAAAAAATGTTGACGCGTTTAATACTTATTTCCCCCCGACTGTACATGAGCCATCTTATGAGCGAGTACCAAACCTTCCTTGAGTAGGAATTAGGGGAGAACTTGAAACTGTGCAGGGCAGTGTGCTTTGAGTGTTGAAAAACCTTGATCAAGATCTAACTGGATATTCAGACCAACGTTTATAGCAATATTGTTTTGTTGTTAATTCAGAGCACTACACTGCTGTTTTCATCTGTCATTCCATAGAAAAAAAACTATAATACTGCTTCTAAGGTTCAACTGAATGCAATGCATAGAGTGTATGACTTAATCATCTGACCCACTTCATCTGATTCTTCTTGGTAGACAGCTTGGTTACTGCTTGGAGTGCTTGCAAAGGCAGTGCACAGTTCATCCTCATGCAGCTGAAGAGCTGAGAATTGGAAGGATGTCGACCTGTAGAGGCAGGAATGACATCAATAAGTGTGATAGTAGAAGAATAAAGGAGAACGAGCCCACAAATCAATTCTGAAGTCATACCTTTGCCTGTAGTTCATCCTCTGGACTGTTATGATAACTGCGGTAACGACAGTCAGAGCTACAGCCCCCACACTGACACTTATCACAATCAGCAACCACACCTCCTTTTGGAAGTTACAGCGTTTAAAAAAAAAAAAATCACATACAAAAAATCACACGCACTGAATTAATTCTCAAGCAGGTCAACTGCCTGATAAATTTAGAAAAGATGCCAAATCCATTATCATTACATCTGAATGTGGAAATTAAGGAATGCAATTTTACTCACTAGTCTATTAGGCTGATGGCTGGTAGGGGAAGGCTGGCTGGTATTCCCACAATGCATTTTGGCAGCATCCATCTGACGTGGGGGCCTAAAGCCACCCTCACATTTATCACTGGGGAGCTTTCGATACCTTTACATATAATGCACAAAGTGTCATTATGGTGAATCTACATGCGTGCGTGTGTATATACTGCATGTATAAGAGGTTAAATGAAATAAAATGATGGAATGCCACATGCCCTGTTGTCTGGAGCTCCTCTACCTCCCCACTGAAACAGTTCTCCAGTGTTTGGTTTGTGAACGCAGGCTGTTTCACACATTCAGAGCTGTTTTCATGTTGGTAATAACCATAATCACTATAATAAAGAGAGATAAATGGACACAGAGATTATGTCAGAGGCTGTTTCACTTGACGAAAATCTCAGTTGATGCAAGAAATACTGTATGTCACAGGATACTGCAGTCCTAACGAGGTGTCTCATTACCACATGTAATCCTCTCTGGAGCAGGGACACGATCTCTGGTGCTTACTGACCACGTAGTTGCGCCCCTTTCTGCAGACTGACGTCTTCCTCAGCCTCTGAAAAGTTTCCTTGTAGCCTAAGACACATCCACCTCTCTCTGTATCTTGTTCTCCTTCATCAGAGTGGGCCAACCACTCGATGTAGTCCTGCTCACCACCTGGTGAACATCCCCAACAGTCAGAGAAACATTTTAATACTGCTTTAATAATGCTGTAATGTATGTATTACAGTGTTTATTCGTATATGACTGCAGTAGAAAATAGAAGCTGACGTAGGCTGACAAAAAGGATAAACTTCATAGGGTTATATTTCAATGGAAGATTTTTCAAGCTTGCTTCTCAACAGAAGAGAAAAAAATGAATATGAAAAATGTCACTGAATACAGCTTTAATAGAATATAATGGAATTCATTTAGAAAGTAACCATCCCACAATACACAGCATGTTCCTACTGAATTATAATAAATGACAAAAAAAAAGATTCAAAAGTTAAAAAGTTTACTTTCTATCTTTACTCATAGCCACTATTTTTTACTCACATTCTCTTTTTAGAAGCTGCTCAAAGTCTATAGTCACTGCAACCCACGTGGGCTGATCATCATCATCAGGCCGGTAACCAAACACACTGATGTTCAGAGTCTTGGCACCAGGCTCAGCTGTAATGCCAGCGAAGAAGATGGGATGCTCTGTGAAATTATAAGCCTTCCAACATTGACCCTCATCTGTGGAGAATCTGAAAAAACACACACACACACACACACACACACACACACTTGTATAAACGAGCTTGAACTGCTATGATTTGTACATCAATTATGTGAATTTCCTTGAGCTTACTTTATCGCATTAGCCTGTCGATCTCTGCGAGCCTCCACAGCCACAATCAGGCCTCCTGAATCCAGTATGCCATACTGGTGAGGTCCTCTCAGCGCACGTATCCAGTTATACCCCCCATCCGAGGAGACGTACACGTCCGGCTTAGACACAGAAATGGAGTCCCCGACACTGCCTGTGAAAATACAGAGGCTGTAGGCTCGTACACTGGGTGACAGCATGTGAATGATTAGCCGATGCTGGTTTGGGGTTGTTACCATGAGCAATGATCAGGCCAACAGCAGAAGGATGAGACAGAGGCAGCATGGGAGAAATGCCACTGTAGTGGCTGTGCTCTCCATGAATGTGCAAGTTACACTGAAACATACAAACACAAGGTGTTATCTCTGTCTATTCTGAAACAGGTTATTAATACCAAATGTACGTACCCTTTTAACGCTTCCTTCGCATTCCACGTTTTTCGGCTTTTTTACTGGCCACCATTTTCCACCGTTATTGAATGTAATGACTGTGCAAATCCGTCCATCTGTAACAAACGTTACAACGCACTTTAGAATTCCCAAGACGAGCACACGGTTGAGTTCACTGAAGAGCCTTTTGTTAACGTTGCTTGATAGACTAGAAGACAGGTTTCACACACTGTACTGCACGTCAAACCTTTTAATAATCCAGTTTGCCTTAGAAAAAATATTCGAAATTAATTTCTTTACCACTGTATGACACAGAGGCCTGATCTTAAAACGAACACAGGTGCATGAATGTGTATCGTACCCTCCTCCAAAACATTGGTGAGATATGCTCCTCGCAATGACGTCACATTTGTAAAGTCGCTCTTCCTTTCACCACCGAACAGATGGCGTTCGAGAGACTTGGAATACAGGATGCCGCGGTCATCAGACGTGTACACTGTCCCAAAATACGTCTCATCTACATGCATGGGATTACACAGTGTAAAGTATTAGCCGAGTCTTAGGTTAGTCAAGGCTTTCTTTGTCCCTGTCAAGCTTCTCATGTCGTTCAGACATGGACATAAAGTCACTGCCATTGAATTTTAGCTGAAAAACAAAAAAAACAACAAAAAAACACTGCCCTCTGCCTTAGCTACACCTTCTATGATTAGTGAAATATGAAGCCAAAAAAAAAAAAAGCCAGGTTTCATGCTAGTTTCTCAAATAGTCCCAATTTGTCAGCACTTTCAAGGACTTGTCTGGTCAGCACTTAGCAAGACAGACAAATCGAGCAGATAAAGCATTAGACTGTGTATATTAAAAAATATTTTTTTTTAAAATCAAGTGGTTTCACATTAAACCAGGATGACATGATGTGTCACTTTAGATTCGGTAACATCCTTAAGTACTTAGTATTTTTAAGAACAAAGTCATTTGAGAGAAAGATTGTCTGTTAGGTTTGTACCTCCAGGGCTATCCACGTGCATGAAGATCATATCTTCATCGCCATCCAGAACGGAGTAGAACTGAAAACAGAGAGTAGGAACATGCGGGTATGATAAACAACTGAGTAACACAGCTCTGTGGATGTCTAGGTGTGTGTGTGTGTGTGTGTGTGTGTGTGTGTGTGTGTGTGTGTGCACCTGCCAGACTGTCAACATAGAGGTTGTGGGAGAAAGTCTTTTTTCTGCTGAATCCATAAAAATATACTGAGACCAGCATCCTTACAAATCTCCAGCCATGTGCATAAGCATTTCTGTGTGTGTGTGTGTGCGTGTGTGTGAGGAAATAACCTCTGTTTTGTCCTGTTTTAAATTTATGACCTTCCACCAGGTGAAAAATTTGAACAAGGTGATGGATATAGTGTGTAAGTTCATTCAGTCATTCTTCCTCACCTGCTCTGAGGTGGCTGATGGGAGTACGGCTTTGGTGAATCGATCGCCACGGTCCGAAGACACATAAATAGCCCGAGGAGAACCCTACACACAAACACGTATCAGATTTAAAGCTGAAAATACTGCATCGTATAACTTATGGTCAAACATTTAATTGTGGATGCATTTTCGCAACCGGTCTCTCCATGACGGAGGTGAAGAGGAAGCCTCCAATGTAGCCAAACGAGAAAATATTCTGAGCGATGGTGGCGAAGGTTCGGCCCAGGTCCTGCGTGCGTCTCAGGAAAAGGTCTCCTCGCCTGTCGGCCTCCGCTGCACCCGTTTGAAATCCCGAAGGCACACAGAAAGAAACCATTTACATGGCTTTTGTTTCATTTATTTATCCTTGAACAAGGAACAGAGGAACAAGGAACAGTGAACAAGGAACTCTCACCTGTGTCTTTAGGGCTATAACTGAAAAAAAGAGTGTCGCCAGGTCCCCTTCAGAGAGAAAAAGAGAAAAAAGAGAAGGAACTATACGAGAGATTAAAAGACAGTGCTGAGTCCCTCTGACAAGGAGGACTAGAAATAGAAATAAATGTGTCTCTCACAATCTATATTATTAAAGCAGTGTCGATCTCACCATGTAAAAGAGTAAACTCCGTCATGGATTTTAGACCAGCTGCTCCCGAAGTTCTGTGAGAGCCATAGACTGCCCTGTAAACATGTTATAAGAAACAGAGCAGTCTCTGTAACGATTCAAGTCTGGGTTCTGCCTCTAAAATGCCCAGCTAGTATACTGTATACTGTTAACTCAAGTTCACCTGGACTAACTCAGAAAACACTTTCAGGTTTTCAGCGTTCGTCTTACTTGACTCTATTGTACATATATACTATATATATACAGAAAGACATTTTATGTTAATCAATAATTCTGCAGGAGGAGATACAATTATATCACATTAATGGGACATGTTCCACAAACTGTTCCCAGAAAACTGTCCAGAACAAAAGTTAAAACTGAAAAATCCTAACAGTGGACTACTAGACCAGTAGTCACCAATCCTGTTCCTGGAGATGTACCTTCCTGAAGACTTTAGCTCCAACCATAATGGTGTCCACCTGACCATCTAATCATCGCCTTAAGATGTTCTTGATCAACTAAAATAGCTGTGTTGGATTTTAGTGGGAGATGAAACCTGCAGGAAGGTAGATCTCAAGGAACAGAGATGGTGAACAGGGTAGAACAGGGGTGTCTGATCTTACGTGCAAAGAACCGGAGTGGATGCAGGTTTTCATCCCAATCAAGCAGGAGCCACACCTGATTCTGCCTGTTTAATCAGTTGAGCTTGGCTTTAAATAGGCTCAGGTGTGGCTTCTGCTTGGTTCTTTCTGGATAAGACTGGACACCCCTACTGTAAAAGGGCAGCATTAAATTAAGTATGGAGTAAGTATTGAATTAAGTTGTGTAGGATAGGTTTTACCATCAGGTAGTTACAATTAAAACAAGGTACAAAGACTATTTATTATCACACTGAATGTTGAACCACTGGAGGTTTGGCTGAGGCAGAGATTAGATTGGACTCGCCCTGGTGCTGATGACCAAGAGGCAGTCTGGGTTGTGGTGATGGAAGGAAATGGGCTGAGCTGGGTGGAATGGCAGCTGTACTGATCTGAACGTCTTTCCTGAGTCTGTGGAGGTAAATATAAGTCCTCCTGGGACACTGGCAATGGGTAGCTCAGCTGTCAAAATCACCTATGAAAATATAATATGACAATAGTTGTGACAAAATTTCAACATGACTTACTGTACATAGTGAAATAAAACAGCTTAAATTTCAAGAAAGCTTTTTTTTTCTGTCTCTGTTAATTCTGTCCATCATAAGCCAGGACATTTGATAAAAACATACAGGACTGTTCAAAATGAATAGTATGTGTACAGATGGAAGTGAACTGCACCCTGCTAATATTTTCTTTGATCTTGATCAGCTGTCACATTTATGTTTGTAGATTAATACAAATTGTTGTTATTTTAATTAAAAAAAACATTCATTCGTTTCCAAGAGCATTACAGCGTTTCAGGACTGTTTTCCCTAATCTGACACGACGCTTACGCTTACTCCTCCACCTTTCGATGGACCTAATTTGTCAAGCTGGATACAAACTCAATTTATTAAGCTGTTTGTAGGGGAATTTACACTGAAATTTGGCATTCATGAAATTCCTGTTCGTTCAGAAATATATATTCGTATCCAAACAAAAGGAGACTTATAAACAGACACTCTACTGCAAAACCGTGATCACTTCCAAATCAGATGAGTTACTGCAATTTTATATAACACCCGAGCTTAAATTTCAATGACACACACACATCGTCATATTAATGTTGTTCATTAAAGACATAATATGAAAAAAGACCAGGCATTAAATTGAATAAAAAGAAATGCTGCTGTAAAAATAAATAAATAAATAAATAAATAAATGGAGGATGCCATTGCATCTTCTTTTAACGCTGTGCAACACCATGATCGATGAGTGACTGATCTAGTATGTCTTGATCTGTAACGTGACATATATTCCCTAATGTACTGCCATCATCAGGCATTCCCAGTGTATCAGGTTTCCTTTACGACACACGCTCTCCTGTGTTCCCAAACACGACACCGACACCAGGGAGGGATGAATTGGTGTACGAAGTGAGAGACTTCTGTCACAATTAATCATAGCACAATTTCAATGTCAGACCATTTCCTTTCACCTCACTAGATACACACCTAATTCTGAAATTTCTGTAATTTGTCTCTAGACTGCATCTCTAGGTGCTGTTACACTACTCGTTTTTTTTTTTGTTTGTTTGTTGTTGTTGTTGTTGTTGTTGTTTTTTTTTTTATATAAATTGGTGTAGACCTGAGTAAAAATAACTTCCATTTTGCTATTTTGTCCTGTGGACGTCACTAAATGCAAATTTTTGGGTGATTGGCGTTCATCAACATACTTCTGAGTAAGAAGAAAATCAGCGTTACTGACACTTTTGTAAATCTAGCAGATTTAAAAATCTCATTAGTTGTCCTACAAAAACATTTAAAGACACCTTTACTAAAGAATCTGATAAATGAGGCCCAGCGATGTTGTGTTTCAATGAATGTGCTAAACAACTATAAAGTGGTTTCACCTGCTGTGAATTCCCCGGTCCAACAGATATCCCAAAGTCCTTTCTTATGAAGGAACTGTTGATGGTATACGAGATGTCATGAAAGGATTTCCCATAATCTTCACTAGCAGAAAGCAGAGAAAAACTAGGTTATAAAATGTTTGGTAAAGCGTGTAACAGAGATTAACAAGAGCGGATAACAGCACTTAATTGACCGCCGCTTGCTGTGCACTAACCTCCTGTACAGTCGCATGGAGCCACGCTCATAAATGGATTCCAGTGGCGCGGTAACTGTGGACAAAACCAGAATAACCTGACAGAAAAGAGATTTAGATTTTACACAGTTCGTGTCAGGGTCAGTTCAGAAGTATTACTAATCAGTCTAGTGTGTTAGTCTTCTTTATAGCATTCTTGTACTCCAGTCAGTCCCGCCAGGATTTTTCAATTTTTCAATTAACACAATATCAAGCAAACTTCGCAATATTTTATTATTATTATTATTATTATTATTATTATTATTATTATTATTATTTCAAAATTACTGCAGATTTTCCGCAGATTTGGCCAGAGACGCATCATCACAACACGCGTTCAGCCAAAGTCCTCTTTGAAAATAAGTACAGCTAAAAGGTCTCATTTACCAACAAACATCACTGCGAAAGACAATTTTGTGCGATTGCTATTTTGCCAATTCAAGTAGTTTTCTGCAAAAAAAAAAAAAAAAAAAAAAAAAAAAGGCACAAGAAAACGCCGCAATTTTTTTTTTTAAAAAGCTGCAGTATAATCAAGTATTTTTTGGCTGTAATGATCACAAAAAAGAACTCTGAGAAATCCTGTATGGACTGATTAATACTACCATAAAGAGTCATGGTCTTACTGCACTTGTATGATCATTCTGCCTCATTTTTAAGTTACTTTAAATAAAAGTGCGAATGCACATGAATGCTTTTTTTTTTTTTTTTTTAACACAACCAAGAAAATAGTAAACAAACTAAAGTAAAACATGTCAAAACATATGACGATTCCTAACACTTTTTTCATGCAAAATTTTTACTTACCCCAGTTCCATCGCCTACCCATGCTAGAATAAAACTAGATCCGTCATCTCCATGGAAGACCGTCTACAACGGAAAATAACGGAAACTTTACATATAACATACTGGTTAATACACAATAGAAATAGTTTTCGATTATTATTATTATTATTATTATTATTATTATTATTATTATTATTATAAGTATTATGAAATAGAAAGCTACGCATGGATACCTAAGGATCTGCTATAACATCTGCCGCTTCATACCCGGTTACCTTTGGTGCGATAGTGTTAGAACCCTGAACACTGATCAGTCCTACAGTGTGTACACAACAAGTGAACACACAGCAACGTCCTCAGTCCTCAGTGTGGAACACTACTACTGTAACACCTGCCAATTTACCTGTTTGTTCTTATTTACAGTACAAAAAATTCCAAAGTGTATGATGAAGACCTACAGCACTGATATACACCTGCTGGAACACAGCAACAACAAAAACAATAGAAACCCTTTAATGGTTTTAACGGGAACTGTATTGATTTTAATGGAAACTTTAATGGGACTCTACTGGTCTTTTTTTATGTCTAGTGGATACCATTAAGGACCAGTGGATACCATTCTATTGTTTTTTTGTTTGTTTGTTTTTGCAGCAGGGAGCTGGGAACATATGAATACTCTAAGAGTGAGCTGACTAGTTTTAAAAGATTTTTAATATCACTATAGTATAACTACATATCTTCAGACTAGCTCAGGTACATACAATGTAGTATGTATGCAGTAGAGTTACACATTTACCATTAATTAGACAAATACATAGTAGACATATACAAAGCAGTTATCTCTCTCTCTCTCTCTCTCTCTCTCTCTCTCTCACTCACCTCGTACGTGTTGCCCTCCAGGGCTGTGTGCTCTCTGGGACTCACGGGAGTCGTACATTCTACGAAGTTGGACTGGAGCGACCGTTTGGACCGAAAAGTGCTGAACTCCTGTGGAAGAGACCTGGAGAAAGTCAGTGTTCTCCGGTCACGCTTTTCATACAGCACCCCTGCGTCTACAAGCACCAGTGAACCTGTAAGAGCTACAGCAGCCAGTCTCCAGATCATCACTAGGTCATCTAGACGCACAGCGCACAGTGATCCACAGTGATCCAGCATCAGTACATCAGTACATCAGTACCCCAGGTACAGGCAGTGTGACAGACACTGCGCTTCCAGACACCGCGGTTAACCAGCCGCTCCTCCTGAAATCACCGTTAATGGAACCGCACCTAGATTTTTATGGGCGCGGCTTGTACACACTTCGCGGTAACGGCGAAACCACAGCAACTTAACTTTGATATTAAATTACCATTTTAAATAAGTAACAAAACAAACACACAACTTTTCAAAGTATCTGTGAGTATACAGACTAAACGTTTTCTTCAATCTTTCATTGCATTCAGTCAAATAAAAACACATTTACTAAAAACATCATTTAAGAAACTATTATTATTATTATTATTATTATTATTATTATTATTATTATTATTATATTATTATTAATCAAAATGTAAATACCTGTTTGAAGTGTAGATGGTTCATTTCACAGAGGAAACTTACTTCATTTCAAGTCACTCATATCAGTTTACACTGAAGTACTCTATGCTCACCATTAGGATCAACTTATTTTACTGGAGAATTTTAAAGTAATTGCTCTTCGAACTCATTAAATCTGTCAGTATGATTGAACCCGGAGGTACTTTGTAATCCATTGTCAAAATGGACATTTCAAATTGGTAGATGATCAAACCCACTCAACTCATTTCTCTGTATAATTTTAAAGTAAAAGCAATTTTTAATTAAAAAAAAAATCACTGGATCTGTCAATACAGTTGAACCTGGAGGAGGCACTTTGTAATCGATTATAAACTTGACATTTCACATCCCAGATCAACGATCTTATCTTATCTTAAAACCCACTTACATCAGTACTCTATACGGCGAATAAAAAATGTATTCATTTCATTCTAGAAAGTTAGCATATTTCACCTTCAAGTTTAAAAGATGAATGAATCGTATTAAGCTGAGAGAAGTGTAACCTACTACAGAGCGCTCATTTCAATTAGATAGATCCATAGACCAAACGATCTGTTTAGATCTGTTGATTGCATTGGCAACGGCCAATTTTTTAGGTTATTACAAACCATAGCAATGTTCCTAAATTGAATATCACATTTTTTACCAATTTAACATTCCAGATTACTATTTAAGTATTTGCATATTATGAATTAGGTATGAGGGCGGCACAGTGGCTTAGTGGTTAGCACATTTGTCTCACACCTCCAGGGTTGGGGGGTTCGAATCCTGCCCCTGCCTTGCGTGCTTCAAGGATTTCCTCCAGGTACTCCAGTTTCCTCCCCCAGTCCAAACACATGCGTTGTAGGTTGATTGGCATTTCCAAATTGTCTGTAGTGTGAGTGTGTGTGTGCGATTGTTCCCTGAGATGTGTACCCCCCTCGTGCCCTGAGCTCTCTGGGATAGGGTCCAGGCTCCCCACCACCCTGTGTAAGATAATGTGGTACAGAAAATGGATGGATGGGTCAGCGAGTGATAAGTTGGCTCAAAAACAGTCACATTTTCTATGTATGTATGTATGTATGTATGTATGTATGTGTATATATATATATATATATAAATTGGTATAAAACATGTTTTTGCATAAACTATGTATAACTGTGTATTATATCAGAACAACATAAATTTAGCAATTATGTAGTTATTACAGAACATTTACACAGTAGATTGGGAATCTATTTAACTGTCTAAGTTCCCACTCAGTCCCATCAAATGTTAGACCAGGAGTTCCCAGACATTTTTGGGCAAACAACCTAAAATGGCCATTATGAATTATGAATTTTCTGCAACCCCAAGCCTTGACCACCCTACATTTTTTAAATTACAGGTTTACAATAAAGGACTACTGTACTGTTTGAACATTTTATGATGTCAGTAACATGTATGTAACATACAGTATCTCACAAAAGTGAGTACACCCCTCACATTTTTGTAAATATTTGATTATGTCTTTTCATGTGACAAC
>JANDJT010000092.1:1705358-1720740 GCA_024331685.1 Stegophilus panzeri | reverse complement strand
ATGACTGACCAGGGATCCGATGACTGTCCTGACCTAATGACTGACCAGGGATCCGATGACTGTCCTGACCTAATGACGACCAGGGATCCAATGACTCGGTTGTCTATATTTACTATAAGGAGAGTCACTATGAAGTGACTACAGTTTCTGACTATGGTTAAAGGTTAAATCTGAGGAGAAGGAGGGTGATGGTAGGAGTAGCATTTATATTAGTTGACCAATACATAACAAAAAGTAATCGACTAGTCATCTTTCCCATAGTTATAGTAAATAACTGTTTCAGGGCATGACTATTTTTAGTCCACATTGTATATAGGCCAGCTACACATGATACACATTATACACAGAACTACACAGAGTTCACATGAGACACAGACTCAGTGACATCACCAAACTATTGGTTTCTTCTTTTGTGTTGCTTTTCCAGGGTTTTATGGCAGCCTTTTTCAGTTATTGTTTGTTTTGGTGTGGTGGGGGTTCTCCCTTCAGTCTCTTCAGGAGGTGAAATGAGAAAATTTCAGGGCATTCCAAATTGTAGTATTGGCTATGCCCAATGTTTGTACAATGCCTGTTATTGATTTTTCTCTTTCTTTGTAGAATAACGGTATTTTCATCAGTAGGGATATTAGTTTTGTGGCTTTGTTCAATAACTTGCACAACAGTCTTATAAAACAAAGCCAAAAATAATTGATCATATCGTAGCTCTTGAGCCAGCCTGAAGAAATCATGATATATTTTTGGCAGATGGCCCACTCTTAATATCAAGCCATGTCACAGCCACTGGAGTTAGACCTCAGGGTTAAAAAGACCGTTCTCTTGAATAGTTACTGTGGGTCCTCTCTTCACACAAACTCTTTCCACCTGCTCTGCGCCATGAATAGAAACTTGACCTCCATCACATGCCACGCCAGCATGGCCTTGCTGTCTCGGTGTACGCCAGTACCAGATTCCCTGTTGCTGTTAGTCGCTGAAAATAAGAAAGCAACTGGATTGAGTTTCATGCGAAAGAATGATTGTTAGGGGTGAACTAGGTATGGTACATTTGGTGAGGTGTACCGTGAAAGCTGTTTTCGAGCCCTGGAGTGATTCAGAGAACTGATTCTTGGTCCTCTTGAAAATGGTGGTCTGGGGCTAGCTTCAACCGAACCATAACATGGTCTACATTGTGTGTGGAAGCTGTCCGTGCTTGGCCTAATGTGTCATGTGAAGTGAATTATTGATTCAGCTTACTTGTCTACTTTCATGATTCCTAGAACAGGATACTTATGGTTGTTGTGTATATAAAACCAGACATTCATAGAACTAGAGCACTTTGCTAAGTTTACCTTTGTAGTATGAGTGCTTGCACTGAGCATCAAAAAAAAGGCAAATGGAAATGGCTTTGGATAACTTTGGAGGTCAGTCTTTTGCATTGCTGTTGGGGAATTTTTACTCTAATTGCAGAAGTGCTGTAATTCAGCCACACTGGGGAGGATGAGGATTTTGAGCATGAACTGCCGTTTAAGTCAAGTCAGGACTTTGACTTGGCCACTCCAACATCTTCATTTAGTTTCTTTTAACCCATTCAGAGGGGCGCTTGCTCTTGTGCTTCAGATTGTTGTCTTGCCGCATAACCCCAACTGCACATGAGCGTTCAGATCACAGACTGATGACTGGACGTTCTCCCTCAAACGCAGAATTCGTGGTTCCATCAATTATGGCACGCTATCATGCTACCACCACCCTGTTTGACTGTTTTTATTCTGGAACGCTGTGTTAGCTGTACAGAAGATGTAACGGGACTCATGTCTTCTAAAATGTTCCACTTTCTACTCATCAGTTCACAGAACATTATCCTAAAGTCTTTGGGGGGGTTGGCAAATATTAGATGTGTCTTTGTGGTCCTCCTGGTGAGCAGTGGATACCGTCTTTCTAACAGTGAGATCATAAACGCTGTCCTTATCTACGGTGAGCAAGGCCAGCAGATCCTTTTGTGATGTCCTGGATGAGTCGTCTATACGCTCTTGGAGGAATTTTGTTCGGCCGGCCACTTCATGACAGCTTCACCACTGTACCGGGCTTTTCTCCATTTGGAGCTCCATTTGTTGCGGTTCAGTGGCACCCCAGAACCTTAGAAATAGCTTTATAACTCTTTCCAGACTGATATATTTTGATAAACGTTCTCGTTTGATCGTGGCACAATTCACATTGCTGGAAAGATTTAATTTCAACAGAGCTGGCAGTATTTATATTTATGAGAAATATTTTATAACCGCATCTATATAACATGCATTCTGCATTCATGATAACTGTACCAGGTTTGCAGTGGAAATAAATGAAAGCAGAATAATCATATGGGTTCATTTCTGGCCTTGGTTTTTAATCTTGCGTGTGTCTCTTGATACTTAACTGTAAATATCATGTTATATTTCAGTTATTTACTCCGGAGAGAAGACCACGTGGCTTGTCCTCTTGGTTTCTGGTGCTCATGATTCCAAGGGTCATGAATTCATTCACCTCACAACTGACTGTGTTCAGCTCACAACACTCCTAATGTGTCCTAATCCGAGAGAAGAAATCACAAAAAGTGATTAGTGGGCAAAGTGAAGATAGTGGTGCACACACAGCACTGTGTGAGGGAACAGGAGCAGGGCTGTAGCTGCTCTCCAGCCGTCAGGCGTGTATTACACACCATCCAGAAATGGAGCTTTGTGTGTGCTTATATAACACTATAATGCACTGTAGTGGTGCTGCTTAAGTAAACATGGCTGCTACAAATATCGATATGGCATGATGTAGCGGTGTCTCGGGGCAGCACGTTATAAATACAGCCTAAATTAGCCTTGCCTTAATATTAAAAGTCTGTAATGATGCGCTGTATCGCATCGTTCAGTGGAGATGAGTAAAGGCATAATACAGATGGATAAACGTGCGTTACTTTCAGCACTGAACGTGGGGCAGATGAATATCTGAGCAGTGTTTTCTGCGTGTCACGGACTCTTCTCCTCACTATCTGTTTAATAACTGCATGTGGATGAGGGGGAAACAGCCAAATGTGGTGCACCATGGCCTGGGAAACGATTGTCCACTGGTTGTCGTAGATCTCCAGACCCGAATGGATTTTTAAAAAATATTTAGCAGATCAACAGTACAGAGAGGAGGAGACGGACCTTTAAAATAGAGTGTGCAGAACAGGCCTTTCTGGTTTAACTAGCTTTACACACATATGAGCGCACACGCACAAGTGCTTTGTTTATCAGCGTGATCTATGTGGTGGTAAGTCTGGAGCGTTTTCTCACTCTCGTCTGATCCTCTGTTGATGCAACTGTGACCATTCTACATGCTTTATAAACATTTTATTCTGTTTTGTGTAGGATTTTCACAATAAAGAATCACTACAATTATAGAATTAGGTAGCCCGTGATTGGCTAGTGTCGCTGTGATTCACAGGAGAGAGCGAGAGTATACCCCTCCCACCCAGAGAGTACGGTCGGTTTAGCTGCATTGGCCCTCAGCAGTGCGATTTATGACTGCTGGTGCGTCTCGGTCCTCTGCATGACGCCCGAGCTGGGAGAGATGTGGAACAGAGAGCCGTCTGTCATGTGGAAAGCCTTTTAATCAAGTACATACTTTTGTTTATCAAATGATCGTTGTTGTAAAGTTTACGCGGAAGGTTCGGCTCCTCTTGAGGTCAGGTCAGGTGTAGTTCATATTAGAACGAGTTGTGTAGTGCTCGCCCTGATTGTGTGTTCTCTCTGTTCTGTGTGGCTGTAGGTAAAGAGAACCTACTCCCATGGGACGTACCGTGCCGGGGCCATGCGCCAGATCAGTCTGGTGGGAGCTGTGGATGAGGAGGTGGGGGATTACTTCCCAGAATTCCTCGGCATGTTACAGCAGTCCCCCTTCCTCGAAGTGAGTATGATTTTAGACGTGTGTTTTGGGCAGACCTGCCAAAAAGTTCTTGGATGTAAACAAACACATTTTATGCTGTGTCTGAATCTATACACTTACCATCCACTTTATTAGGAACACCTGTACAACCACTGGATAACTGCATGTAAGTAAATGTGCAGGTGTTCCTAATAAAGTGGATGGCGAGTGTATATAATCTGCAACATGGAGTGGATGCATTTTTTGAGTAGCTGACCATCTTGAATACAGCGTTAGGCAATTTGTGAAGTTCGTATTCATATTAACACGTTGCGCTGTTGCGCACGCTTTGGAATCTCCATAGTCATTTGTGTGTGTGTGTGTGTGTGTGTGTGTGTGTGTGTGTGTGTGTAGCGGACGTTGCCATGGGGAACATTCTCCAGTCTGAAGCTGAAAAGCCCTACAGAGAGTGATGACGGGCCGATCATGTGGGTTCGGCCTGGAGAGCAGATGATCCCCGTCACTGACATGCCAAAGTCCCCTTTCAAAAGGAAAAGGTAACACACTGGCTTCTGTTTATTTATTTTTTTTAAGCAAAAGCAGAGTAGTCTGTATACAAGGAGAAGATTAACAACGAGGAACGGGTTAGAGAAACACATTTTTCAAATAATCTTTTCGTTTCGTTTAAATGGACTTAACCCTTTTTTGCTCCATTTAGCCCCAACCACTCATTTAAGATACTTTGCGTAAGATTTTGTGAACTAGTCCTAGGATTTTACCTTCAGAACACTCGTGGTCATGGGCACCTCAATCTTCCGGAGCTTGATTTAATCAAGCAGCCGTCGTAATACAGGACTGCTGGATGGATTTGCAGGAAACTTTAATGCCTTCAGAGTTGAAAGCGATGCTCAGGAGGATATGTTTCTGGGGAAGTCTGCAAAGAGTGGGGTGTGGTCACCCATAGGGGGGCGGGGTTACATTTAAATAGAGTTTCTCATATTCTGTAATTCTCAAAGTGTGAATTACTTTATTGTGAACTGGTAACTTTATTATAATAAATACAATGCACAGTGTACCACAAGAGGGTAGCAGCGGTCTGTAAATCTGACCTGTGTGTTTTTTTTTTTTTGTTTTTTTTTTTTATATGTATATGTATATGTATATGTGTATGTTTCTCAGATACCTGTTTATTAAAATGATTTATTCAGAGAACCTTTTTAAAAACATTCACCATGCTGGTGTTTGGTATCCTTTTTTTTTTTTTTTTTTTTTTTTTCCCCCCCCAATCAGCACAATCCGGGCAAGTTGAGTCGATGATTCCCCCCCCTCCATTTAAACGTACTACATCAACACACTGGACCCAAAAACACAGAGCAATGAATTTAGAAAATGACATTTATTTATTTATTTATATTTTTTTAACTCGACGCCACATACAAAATGAAGCGTTTACAAATGTATGTAAGATAGTGTGTAAATAGTGCAGAATCGTCAATATTAAATATTTTGAAATTCCCATCCCAGGCTATCGGTGTAGTCTCAGACGTCTGGACACCTTACATTTTGCCCCTTTACAGGTCAACCAATGAAATCAAGAACCTGCAGTACCTACCTCGGGCAAGTGAGCCCCGTGAGATGCTGTTTGAGGACAGGACACGTGCGCATGCCGACCACATTGGACAAGGCTTTGAGAGGCAGACCACTGCTGCAGTGGGTGTGCTTAAAGCTGTACGCTGTGGAGAGGGGTGAGTCTCTCACACACACATATACACACACACACACACACACACGTCAAAATCTGTGCAGTATAGATCCGATTATATGTACAAGTTACTTCATTAACTAGTAACTGATTGATGTGTCATGTGCAGCATGGAGCCTCCTCGTATTACCAAAGACGTGATCTGCTTCCACGCTGCGGATTTTGTAGATGTTGTGCAGCGATTACAGCTGGATCTGCATGAGCCGCCCCTGTCGCAGGTGAGTCTTGATTCCCTGCACGCTTATCCTCTTTCTTCTAATGTTCTAGATGCCGTGTATTTTTAAATGTGGTCATCAAATACAGTTTTAATATTTTTATGGTTAAAGGCAAAAGGGTTTCTTTCTGGGTTTCCTCCCCTCACCCAAAGTCATGCCACTAGGTGGATTGGTGACTCTAAATTGCCCCTAGGTGTGTGTGAAGACTGCGAATTGACCTTGTCGTCGTACGAGACGGTATAACCGTCTTATAACTGAATTATTTATGGTTTTTTAAATTTATTTTTTATTACCATTCCAAATCTGATTACTCGTGACCTACCACACACCGGTCCCTGAAACTGCATATTAGATAGAGCTATGCACTAGGTGTATTTAATAATGTGGCCACTGTTAACAGATGCGTCTGTGCTTGTCCTCAGTGTGTCCAGTGGGTGGACGATGCCAAGCTGAACCAGCTGAGGCGCGAGGGCATCCGATACGCTCGCATCCAGTTGTACGACAACGACATCTACTACATCCCGCGCAGCGTGGTGCACCAGTTTAAGACTGTGTCGGCGGTGTGCAGCCTGGCCTGGCACGTCCGCCTCAAACAGTACCACCGTGACACTGAGGATGAGAAGGAGGACGAGGACAAGAACACCGTCACCTCCCCCTCCGCATTTATCAAGCAGGATCCTTTGTGTGAAGCTCGGAGTGTGCCAGGTTCGCCCACCTTCACCGACCCCAAACAGGCCAGAGATGTCCCGCCCGTGCCCCGGATCAAGGTGGAGGAGGTAGAGCTTCTCCCTGACAGGACGCCGAAAGCCCCCTCTTCTGGCGTAGCAGCAACGCCGCCGTCGGCTCCTGTATTGGACCAAGCCAAAGCACACCATCACTCGCACACACTCGCCCCGAGGTCCATGCCCGGCCTGAGCTCGGTTCCGACGAAGCACACGCCCACCTCGACACCAACCAAACATGCGCAGCCGTCCCTGCCGACCAAACATCCCTACAGCTCGACGTCTGTCAAACACGCGCACTCCGGCTCAGCAGGCAGACATGGCCACTCTTCCATCACGTTCAAACCGACCCACTCCTTGGGCACCACGCCAACCAAACACACACACACTACTACTTCAATACCTAAACATCTTTATTCCCACAATCCCAAAACCAGCTCTGGACATTCAGACAGTCGGACTGCCTCGCCCCAGTCAGGTTCGTCTCAGCCACAGATTATTTCTGTTCACCAATCATTTCCATCACAATCGCAGGTTCTTCACCAGTCGGTTCTGCCTCAGCAGCAGTCGTCCTGGCCGGACAGAGCCTCAGACTCTCTTCACCCAAAGGTCACCCCACAGGACACTCGGCCACACCAGCCACTCAGCCCCCTCTCTCGTGAACAGCAGAAAGACTTTTTATGCTGATTTGTACATAACTGTTTTTAAATGGGCTTTTTTTTTTTCGGTTTTATCTTCTTGGGTTTTTTTTTTTTTCCTTTTTATCATTTTTTAAATTTTTTTGGGGTCAACTTTTCGTTTCTATCGACACAAAGAGGCAACGCTGAAAGGAAAGGTGAGCCTGACCCCTTCTCCAGCGACAGTGCGAGATGAGATGGAAGGATGTCCAGTTTGGCCGTGACCGATCGAAATACACAGCAAATGTAGCGAATAACATTCCTCAGTGCCTGCCTGTAACTGTGAACTGTCGTCATAAGCACTTAGGGCCAGCTGCACTGCTACCCTGCAGGTCGGATTAATACAAAACAAAATAAACCCAAACAGGTCCTCCAATAATATATTTTTAAGTTGTAGGCTATAGTTATGTATTAGAGCTGACACGAACATATATATATATTTTTTAAGATGAGATGAGACAGACTTCTTTTAATGACTCCAGGCTTTTCCATAGAGCTTATTTATATCAAGGTTTTTTTTTTCTTTCTTTTTTTTTCCCATTTTTTTTTTTTTGTCAGCACTGTAGTGTGTGTATATAACATTTTTTTTCTAAGAAAATGTGTAGTTTGATTTATATCTAATTAAGAACCTTGTAATAAAAAAAAAAAAGAAAAAGTTCTTGAGATTTCGATTGTCATCATGTAAACAAGGGCTACACCGAATGATCAGACTGATCGTGTTAAAGGTAAAGGTGTGGGCTGCCCCTACCTGCCTGCTACACGTGTCTGTCGTCTTCATTAACCTGTCAACCTTTCCCCAGTTGCTCTGTGTAGACCGTACGACAGCTATGTTTAAAGAGAAATGAAGATTAAAATTATAGGATCACTGCGCAAGGACATTTATTACTTTTTTGTGCTGTTGTCAAAATTAATTTTTTGTTAAATTTGCATTTGTCCAGCCAGGAAACGTGTTAAACAACTTAGAACACGGCACCTTTTGTTTGATTGCACCCATTTTTCAAGTGATAAAAATATTGGAACACGTGACTGACCAGCGTTTCTTGTTAACAGGTGTGTCCTGTTAGATTGATTGTTTAAACACTTAATAGCTCTGTGTTTCACCTGTGAAGACTGTGTTTGTTGTTAAAAAGGATAAGCCAACATGAAGATTAGAGAGCTGCCTATGGGAGAAAAACAAGCCATTCTGAAGCTGAGAAAAGAGGGAAAATCAATCAGAGGCATTGCACAAACATTGGGCATAACCAATACAACATTTTGGAATGTCCTGAAAAAGAAAGAAACCACTGGTGTACTAACAACCAGACATGGAACGGGTTGGCCAAGGAAAACAACAGCAGTTGATGGCAGAAACGTTGTGAGAGCTGTGAAGAAAAACCCAAAAACAACAGTTGGTGACATCACCAACAACATCCACAGGGAAGGGGTTGAAGGTCTCACAATCCACCGTTCAAAGAAGACTTTGAGAGCAGAAAATGTAGAGGCCAAACCACAAGATGCAAACCACTCATCAGCAGTAAGTATAAGAAAGCCAGACTGGAATTCACAAAGAAATACAGAGACGAGCCAAAAAAGTTCTGGAACCAAGATGAACCTCCACCAAAGTGACGGAAAGGCCAAAGTGTGGAGAAAGAAAGGATCTGAGCAATTCCATGCAAATGTAAACCTTACCTTTTAAAAAATAAAGCTCTTAACAGTAGAACAAACCAGTTTTTAACGTTGTCCATTCAGGTCTGCATTAATGTGCTGTAATAGAAATGTTAAGGAAATTGCCATGTTTATCCACCAATACTAAAATACAATTTTCAGCCAGCCATATTTCATGTTTTCACAAGAGGCGTCAAAAACCTATTTTTTAAAATGTTATATTAACAATAATCGTTTTTGCAGAAATAAATACACTCGCTTTGTCATAACAGTGATGTATTTTGAATATATAATGGCTATACTTAGGAAGTCACCAAGCTTCAGTGCTGTGTCATCCGTAACGTTTTAAAGATTAAGTTTATATAGATAATATAATAACTTCAAACTTTCTGTACAATGCCAAATTATGTCCATGCTAATTATGATCAACACCTCATGTCCCTTCTTTGCTCGGAATAACCATAATGATGTGTTACGGACGCTTCATATTAAATCGTATGCACCAGCGCACATTTGTTTATCCAGATGCTGCTGTTAGGTGACTGACTTACTGTATATCAGAACATTTTAGAAATGTAATTCATTCATTTTTTCTAGTAACATATAAGAAATGAAATTCTAACAATGAGAGCACCATGGGCATTTACAGATCACTGTGCTATTGTTTTTTTGACACATGAACTCCATCCATCCATCCATCCATCCATCCACTGTTCACACTGTTTGTCCTCTGTAGGGTCGTGGTGATGCTAGATCCCTGCATCTTGTGCTGTAGGCATGGAAACACCCTGGACATCACAGGGATAACATGCAAACATATACACTCGCACTCACACCTACGGTCAATTTAGTGTCTCAGATTCACCTGACCTGCATGTTTTTGGATTGTGGGGCGATTTGAACTCCGATATGATAAATATTTAAAATAGCTGCTGATGTATCTAGAAAGCAATTCTGTACCTTTCATGGTCTCTAAACTGAGTCTTGAACAATGCCATGCAACAGCGTAAGAGACGCTATGAACTCTGGTTTAAATGATCCATAACCCCTTGTGGCGCTATGATTTCACTTTAAAGTTGACTAATTGTGCAGCCTTACCATACTGTTGTCTCAGAGGTTTGGAGGATTAAATACCCACTAGAGGTCTCTGTTAAAGTTTTTAAAGCATTTTTGTTATGCTTTTCTATAGTCAGGTAAGTGCTGATTTCCGAACTGTCACGTCCGTTAGAAAGGGTTTTCCTCATGAATGCGAAAATTAAAATAAAATAAAATTTCATGTTCTGTGGAGAAGCCAACCCTTTTCCATTCGGTGTGATTTAATACTTCTGGTTTGTGCATTTTATTGCACAGAATTCCTACAAAGTATGTTGTCTCCCAAAAACAGAGAAAACATTTGTATAGACTGATATTCTTCTGATGTTTGGACTCTATTGTCAGGGGTTGAGTAAAATATAAAAAGATTGTTCAGTATACTGATAATTGATAAATACATTCTCTGAGAATTTATATTTCAAGTGTTGACTGTAAATGTCATCCATAACGCTGGAATTGCTCATCTGCTTATGATCCAAAACATACAAGCTCATCTGTGAAACATGTTGGAGGTAGTGCTGTGGGTTGGGCTTTCATGGCCGTTTCTGGAATAAGCTCACTAATCTTTACTGATGATGGAACTCATGATGGTAGCAGGAGTTTACAGAAACATTTTGTCTGGCAATTTACAGAGAAATGCATCCAAATGAATCAGGAGGAACTTCATCATGCAGCAAGACAGTGATCCAAAACATTTATTCATTTAGCAGACACTTTTATCCAAAGCGACTTACAAATGAGAAAATATAAGCAAAAAAAACAAACAAAAACAAAACACAACTTAACCCAACTGAAAAGAATTTCACTTCCGGAAGAGGAGACTGAAGGGAGAAACCCCCCTGAAACAAACAACATCTGACTGAAGCAGTAGTAAAAGCCTGGTAAAGCGGTTGATGTCAGGGCTCTGTGCAGGAGACTTAGGTTCTTCCACCTTCTTCCAAACCTTAACACACCATGTCTTCATGGAGCTCGCTTTGTGTACAGAGGCATCGTCATGCTGGAACAGGTTTGGGCCTCTTAGTTCTAGTGAAAGGAAATTGTGATGCTACAGCATACAGAGACCTCATATACAATTGTGTGCTTCAGAATTTGTGGGAACAGTTTGGGGTAGAACCATATATGGGTGTGAAGGTCAGGGGGCACATACTTTTGGACATATCTATACTAAATAAAGTACATATTTGATTTCTCAAAACTGTTCGTTCAAGTCGCTTTCTTTCTGCCTGCAAACACAGTAAAAACACACATGCGCATGATTGCTTTGTAGCAGTTACACACAAACACACACAGAGCGGTGAAGCGGAGCAGAGCAGTGCTAGTGCACCTATACTCCAGGCTGCTCGGTAATGGTAAGGGTAAGGCCAGGGGTTGAGTACCAGTAGCAGTAGATAAGTGTTAGTGCGTCTATACTCCAGGCTGCTCGGTAAGGGTTAGGGTAAGGCTAGGGGCTGAGTACTCATCACTGATCGGAGGTCAGTAGCAAAAGGAAAAGGGAAATGAAGCGGATCTGTTAAAGCGTTCATGTTCAGGTTTTCAGCTTGATGCCGCCATACAGAACCAGTAGAAAGTGCATGTAAGCTTTTCCGCGACAGGAAGTGGAGCGGGGAGCTATAGACAGAGGTAAGACTGAGCGGTTGTTTTTCTGTGTTTACGACGTGTTTATTTTTAGCCACTGGGTGAGTGTTTTATCTCCAGCAGCTGTGCGGCTGGTGAATTAGCTTACCCATGTGAAGCGGAGGCTAATGTTTACACTGTTAGCTCTGAACCTAGCCCTCAGTAAGCGCTGTGCTAGTTAGCATGCTACCTGGAGCAGAGCAGTGGGGGTTTATATCAGAGGCAGAGAGCCTGCAGTGCAGACATGAATAATAACATGCCCGGGAATGAAGTGGAGAAGCTGATCACCTGAGTGAAGGTGTAGAGGAAGCCTGTATCAGACAGCTTGTATCAGACAGCCTGCAGTGTCCAATTCAGCATCTCGGGTAGGATGGAGCTGTGTTCAGTTCAGTGTTCTCCATACTGTTAGTGTGTGTGTGTGTGTGTGTGTGTGCGCGCGCCAGGTTTCACTCCATCTCACAAACTAACCCCATTCACCCAGCCAGAGGAAAAGAGAGACACACTTTCCTTCTTTTTCCCCTCTACAATCCCTCTTTTCCTCTCTCTCTCTCTCTCTCTCTCTCTCTCTCTCACATAATATTTACAATGTATCTCACCATAGAAATGTTTCTCTACATCTCTCTCTCTCTCTCTCTCTCTCTCTCTCTCTCTGCCTGCCTTTGTTTGTCGAAATTATTTACATTTAATTCAGATTATCTACATGTGTGTGTGTGTATATACAGTGTCTCGATGACCCAGTGGTCAGTTTGGAGCCGGTTTGTTGAGAACGACAAATGAAGCAGTGATCCAGGTGAAATAGTTTCACGATGTCATAACAGTAAATAAACTAGATGAACACAGTGTTTACGTACCTACGTCTCGTTCCTGTCCCCGCAGAACTGTGCCAGAACGTTAGCCCTGTTCGGACGGGATTATTTTATCAGAGGGATGTCTGTAATAAATAGCATTACCCGTCTAAGAACCCAGATGTTTGCGTCACATGGTCAGTTTTTTTTATTATTTAAAAAAAAAATCAAAAATCTAATATTTAATGCTGCTAAATTCATAACTATTCATGAAAACATTGGTGATTTGGTTTCAGCTATGCTTAACAGTTTAAAGATGAGAGGCCTGGTGTGTGCGTCAGTGTGTGTTGTATGTTGTGTTTAACAGTGTGTTTGCCTGCTGTATTTAGAGTGTGAGTGATGGATGAGCCACTGGTGTATTTGTGTCTGAGCTGTATGTGGATCAGTTCTTTATATAACCCGAGCTGTTCTGTGCCCTTGAATGGGGGCTTCTTCTTCCTCTAAACCCAAAACTCTTGCAAGCTCGGTCCTGCGCTCTGCTGCTCTGTTCTGAGGTAAACCGCTTTCTTTTTATGTTGTTTAATCTGATCGTGAGGTGTTTTCTCTGCTGTGCTTTTTTTTCCCCTTTGTGTTTCTACGCCACTGCGGTCGTTCCTCAGAGCATGTAGTGTACTAATCCTGTCCGCTAAGGATCAAATAGTAGGAAAGAACTCCTGACAACCAGAGGTCTCAGTCGAGGTCTCAGTATAGGTTTTTATTAATCGCACAGGTAGATGTTGACCTGCTACAGCATTACTGCCTATCACACCACCTCTGGTGCCCATAGGATTACCCTTCAGCCTTGCCAACATGCCTAACACAACCAGAGCCTTCCCAGTGACTAAGGCTGTAACAAGCCATACTGGTATCATTAATGCATGCTCAGTGCCACTGGTTAAATATGGCATTGGTCAGCTGTAGGGTCGTCAGCCTGGTACCACCGCTCAACAACGCTTCGCTCCTTGAACCCCGACCGTCTCTTGGTGGCAGAGCAGTGGCACGGACGCCTCCCTGCCACTAGAGCTTGGGTTAGGTGTTACTACTCCAACACTTCTCCTTTCTCCTCACCCAGAGCCAAAAGTTGTTGTTCTTGACCACTTCAGCCAGGTCTTTCCTGACCACACCACTGGTGCAGGTTCACATGATGTAAAAGAAATTGGATTGATCAGACCAGGCCACCTTCTTCCATTGCTCCATGGTGCAGTTCTGATGCTCACATGCCCATTGTAGGTGCTTTCAGAAGTGGACAGGGGGTCAGCATGGGCACTGTGACTGGTCTGCAGCTATGCAGCCCCATACACAGCAAGCTGTGATGCACTGTGTGTTCTGACTCCTATCTTTTTCAGCAGTTTGTGCTACAGTAGCTCTTCTGTGCGATGGGACCAGACGGGCTAGCCTTCACTCCCCATGCGCATCAGTGAGCCTTGGGCGCCCATGACCCTTGTCGCCGGGTTACCGGTTGTCCTTCCTTGGACCACTTTTAGTAGGTACTAACCACTGCATACCGGTAACACCACCACAAGACCTGCCGTTTTGGAGATGCTCTGACCCAGTCGTCTAGACATTACAATTTGGCCCTTGTCAAAGTCGCAAAGTTACACTTGCCCATTTTTCCTGCTTCCAGCACATCAACTTCGAGAACTATTCACTTCACTTGCTCCCTAATATATCCCACCCCGTGACAGGTGCAATTATAATAAGATAATCAGTGTCATTCACTTCACCTGTCAGTGGTTTTAATGTTATGGCTGATCAGTGTAGGTTTTAGTATAGGTTATAGTATACCATTTAATAAATGTATTCATGTCCTGTTTTAGTAAAGGTTTAATGTTTTAGTATATTGTGAGTTACATTACATACAATCCATCCAAAATCAGGTTCTTATCAGGTACAGAGTAAAGCTCACTTTGCACTCCCAGGAACGTGTGTGTCACCCAAAACTGTTCTCTTACCCAGCCTGTTTCTTCACAAAAGATCTACCTCACATTATTACGCATGTCCCCCATGATCAGCTTGTGTGTTAGATATCACAGTGTATTATATCTCTGACTGCTAGCACAGTGTTTCAGCTGTACAGCGTCTTACGTGCCTGGGTTTTATTTTTAACCTGAAGTTGTTCTCATTTTCACTTCCTAATGCGCATCCTGGGATAGTCCTTTAGTTAGAAAAAACAAAGTACATATGAAACACAGAGAGAGAGAGAGTGGCCAAGAGAGAAGGGAACGTTAAACCTAGTGAAGAGTTTCTAGTCAAATGCTGCAAAGAAATACTTTTGTTCTAAATTCTTTTTATTTCATATGTTTTAAAAAAAAAAACAACAAGAATCCAACTAATGGATTAACAGGATATGCAGAATAATCTATAGATTATGAACTGATTGTTTAAAAAAGGTGCTTAATTCTGAACTGAAACTACTGCGCAGGAGGAAAGCGTATGGCGTTTTTTTTTTGATTTGTCACACATGACCGAGCAGGAGGATTTGAATAATTTACATGCCGCTGATCACCGCCATCATCTTCTACTCTAGCCTTCTTCCTTCCCTTGTGTTAGTCTGTACATGGAGACACAGGAAGGCAGAGAGATTAGATGTGGGGGAACGTGTGTATGAGTGTGTGTGTGTGTGTGGGGATCTATTTTAAACCTGATGATCCAGTCGTTGCTTTTTAGACGTTATTGTTTTGTTTTCCAGTAGCGGTTTGAAAACACATCCTGACAGACAGATTACGTAACCTGCTAACTGCATCAGTCAGTGTGTGTGTGTAGTTTATCCACACGCTGCATTAGTGAGGACTAATCCCAGGGTTGAAATCTTTTCCATTCTCACGAGTCCAGGTTTAGAGATGATCTTATTGATGCTTATTATAGTTCATTATCTTGCAGTCTCACCCTGGTGATCGTGTGTGTGTGTGTGTGTGTGTGTGTGTGTGTGTGTGTTTTCCGGTGCTAAATCAGCGAGCGTTCTGTGTGAAATGTCAGCAGCTGA
>JANDJT010000092.1:1685910-1705258 GCA_024331685.1 Stegophilus panzeri | reverse complement strand
GTGTGTGTGTGTGTGTGTGTGTGTGTGTTTTCCGGTGCTAAATCAGCGAGCGTTCTGTGTGAAATGTCAGCAGCTGAGATGAAACCCTGCACTCTTGCAGCAGCAGCAGTGCATGATGGGAGCTTGTATTATCTTTCCTCTGTGCCTCTGAGCTCATTACAGTGGAGCAGCGTGTAATGATGGATGATTACAGATACTGATTACTCATTCTGACGTCACCTGTAATTGTGTATGATAACATTATTACACACAATGAGACCCGTGTGTGTGAAATATTTATTTTTGGAAACTTGAACATGGTTTATTATCTTCTTTAGCAGCTTCTACATATCATCAAACGTACCTAAATGATCACCTAACCCTTCTGGATGCTTCCATTAGAGTAGTGACGATCATTTCAGGTGCTAGCTAATCAGCAAACACACACATCTTACCCAAAACCTACCAGTCTGAAAATGTGAACAGCTGTGTGTGTGTGTGTGTGTGTGTGTGTGTGTGTGTGTGTGTTTACATTTTCTTATATGCATTTCCTGTTCTTAAACTTCTCAAGCAGCAGTGAAGAGTTTCACACCTACATGCGCACACACACACACACATAACGGTCTCTCTCACTCTCTCTCTCTCCTCATCTTTCTTACTCTCTCACACTTTTTTTTTTCTTTGTATGTTGCAGTGAATATCAGTTAGCATGTCCGCAGTCAGTCTTAGTCAAGTACGCAGTCAGGTTTTCTCAGACGAGCGCTCACTGAGGGAGGTATTAAGGGCGAGGTAGACTCTCCAGTTTTACTGGGCTGGTGTGTGACGCAGTGTATTAGACACACCTGCCCCACAGGTAATAACTGGCTTTCTATGTTCACAGAGAGACTTGGACTTGCCTACATGCTGGAACACTGCTCTCCTCCTCTTCCTCCTCCTCCTCTAACCTCTAACCTCTCTGCTGTTCTCTCTGTTTCAGCCTAAAATGACCCATGTGGTGACTCGTGAAATGTAAATGGCTTCCAAAGTGCGTGATGCGGTGGTGTGGTACCAGAAGAAGGTGAGTACTCCGGCTTTTTAATCCCTGTAGTTGCCTGTCAGCAGTTTAAAGCAGTGGGATTTGCCATTTGTATCATATTATATTTTAGAATATTGAGAACTCTTGGGCGGGTTCTTCAGCTCGTCAGTGGTGTAATATAGCAAGGATTAGATCACAGCGCTCGGGACGGGCGGTTAGGGATCTGTTGAAGTCAATGGTGTATAACCCCAAGTCTTAAAAAGTTGGGACAGTATGGAAAATGCTAATAAAAACAAAGCGGAGTGGTTTTTACATGTGCTTTGACTTTTGTATTTAAACAAAAAAACATATAAAGACAAGGTATTTGATGTTTTACCTAATCGACTGCATAGTTTTTTTTTTTTGTTGAAGGTAAACCTTTATTTTGAAATTGATGCATTCAACACACAACAAAAAAGTTGCCATGAGTTTGGACTAATAGCGGTGTGAGAAGTTGAAATAAGAAGGTGATGTGAAACAGGTGAGGCAGTCGTCTAATCATAGTATATAAGGAGCCTCTAAAAAAAGGCAGAGTCCGTCAAGAGCAAGGATAGGTCGAGGCTCGCCAATCTGCCAACAGATGCGTCAGAGAATAATCAAACACTTTGAAAAGAAGATTTCCAAAGGAAAATCGGTAGGATTTGGGCGATTCAAGGAATCTGGTCAAACCGTCATGAGTCTGTAATGGAGCTCCTGACATGGGCTCAGGAATACTTTGGTAAACCTTTGGTTGTCGACACCATTCGCTGCTGCATCCACAGATGCAAGTTAAGGCTTTACTATGCAAAGCAGAGGCCGTACATCAACACTGTCCAGAAGCTCCACCCACTTCTCTGGGCTCGGTCTCGTCAGAGATGGACAGTAACACAGTGGAATCGTGTTTTGTGGTCCGATGAGTCGACATTTCAAATAGTTTTTGGACAAAACAGCGTCGTGTTTTCCGGGCCAAAGAGGAAAAGGACCATCCAAGCTGTTATCAGCGTCAGGTCCAAAAGCCCACGTCTGTCATGGTATGGGGGCGTGTCAGTGCCCATGGTATGGGGGCGTGTCAGTGCCCATGGCATGGGTAAGTTACACATCTGTGAGGGCAGCATTAATGCAGAAAGATATGTACACATTTTGGAGCAACATACGCTGCCGTCCAGAGTAGGACAACGCCAAACCACATTCTGCCCGGATTACCAGCGCATGGTCGCGTAAGCAGAGAGTGCGGGTGCTAGCGTGGCCTGCTGCAGTCCTGACCCGTCTCCCATTGAGAACATGTGGTGCATTATGAAGTGCAAAATAAGGCAACGAAGGCCCCGTACAGTTCCAGAGATCTGTTGAGGAAGCGTGTAACTGATCCTCTGCTGGACTGCGCTCTCTGAGCCAATCGAGTGGTTGTGATGTACTTGATGGAGACCCCGGTCACACTCATTATATAAACCAATCAGTCTTAATGGAGCTACTGAACAGGAGGATAAGTGTTTCAGTCACACGATCCCTCTGGAACAGGAGAAGATCCATCATATAGTTGAATGAGTCCACTACCACGAACTGTGTTACTTTCATCAGTTAGGAAAGACTTCCTTTTTGTCCTGTTATTCCACTTATACCACAGCCATTTACTAACAGTTACACGGTTTCATTTTTTAATGAACGACACATCATACATTTTAGATTTAATGTTGTGAAACATCTGAGAGACGAGTTAGTTCCTGTTCTCACCTACGGTATTGCTGAGATAAACGGTCATTCTTCACCAGTTTCTCTCTCTCTCTCTCTCTCTGTGTTAATCAGTTAAAGTCTCTCACATATGGCATTTACAAACCAGTGTATACTGCGCACACACACACACACACACACACAGAGCACTGTCCATCTGTGTGTCTGTCTGAGATTCTCGTTAGTGCTCCAGAGCGAGCGGTTGAATATTTGTAGAATGTTTTATTTATTTTTTTTGGATTTATTATTGTAACCCGCGGATGAGCGTTTATGAAACTGATTCGAACAGCGTCAAAGTCACAGCAAGGTCAACTATCTGAAATAGATCGTTTTTCTTCAGTAGCTTCCTCCTTGTAGAATTGAAGCTCGGCGGTACGGCGATCATCGATGTGCATAATCGTATTCATGCATTTGCAAGATTTGTTTGAGACGACACAAGATAATGCTGTCACATGACTGACGATAACTGGTAGGTGTTACATGGTGTGCTCTGCACACTTTCAAGTAGTGCTTCATCATAGAGTTTTATCTTAAATATCTCCATAGAAAGAATTATATTTTTTGGCTTGATAAAGAAATACTAATGTTATGACGGTTTATATGCGGGAGCCAGAAATCACAACTCCGTCTGTGTGTTTCACTCGAGCCTGCCCCCGAATATGGAGCTAATTTGGAATGTTGTCCTTGAGGCTGCTCTGTTCAGGTGACCCCTTTAAACCCACCTGGACTCACTGCAAGCCCACAGCGTGACCTGATGCTCACCTGAGGCTGATTTTTAGAGATCCTCTCAGGAAAGAGCTTGAGATGCTGTGCTCAAATGTAGTAGGTGGGATCAGAGACCTGGACACGTTCCCTTACAGAGAGACCTGGAGAGAGAGTGAGCGAGAGAGAGGAAGGAAGGGAGGAAAGTCATTTTGGTGACTTTACACAGCCGTACACTGATCAGGATTTGGCTGGATGACGTGTCACTGAGTTTCTGTCTGACACCATTTTAAATGCGTAATAAACCCTATTGTACATGTACCCACTTCTATTTCTCCTGTTTTAGTATGTATTTGTGTAAACAGCAACATGCCACATTCTGTACTTTTATACTCCGTTCGTGATGTATTTACATACAGTCCTTCATGACAGTTTAATTTGGAACAGGTTGTTCTGCATTTTCTATTAAAAATGTTTTGTACAAATAATGGTAAAATTATATTTGTAACACAAATATGTGTACACCGATCAGCCATAACATTAAAACCGGTCAAGGATCATTGATTGCATCGACGAATCTTGACCGCCCATGACCTTGTCCTTCTTTGGACCACTTTTAGTAGGTACTAACCACTGCATATTGGGAACACCCCACAAGACCTGCCATTTTGGAGATGCTCTGACCCAGATGACTAGACATCACAATTTGGCCCTTGTCAAAGTCACTCAGATCCTTACGCTTGCCCATTTTTCCTTCTTCCAACTTGCTGTCTAATATATCCCACCCCTTGACAGGTGCCACTGTAACGAGATAATCAATGTTATTCTTTTCACCTGTCAGTGGTTTTAATGTTATGGCTGATCGGTGTATTTATTAGAGTCCAGTACATACTAAACCCCCCCAGAACTGCACACTACAGGCAGTGGGGTAACTCTGACCCTGAAGCAACAGCTGACTATCTTTCTAGCAGAACGATTTGAAGTATGTTTAAAATGCACGTATTCATTTCCCCCTAATGTGCACTTGTATATGCTCACTTTACCAGTAGGAATTAAAGCACCGTATCACATATCAGATTCTATTCTTAGCCTCGAGCCTTGAAAACATCTCCTGTTGCTTTACGAAGCATATTTGACCGTAAATGTCACTGAGACATGACGCTGTGTTTTTCTTCTTGTCTCTAAAGTTTAGAGCGGGGTGTGGTAAGTGAACACAGGCTTGCTCATGGTTTAAAGGAGGGTATACACAGCATTGTCCACTACCAGTGGACACTGTGTGTGTGTGTGTGTGTGTGTGTGTGTTTGTTTGTGTGTTACACCGGCTTCCTCTACTGTGGAGTTTATTTAGCAGACTGTAGCTACCGATTGATTTGTTTGGACCTTGTGTAGCACCAGGTGTGACGTGAGTTGAGAAGGGCCTTGTGTGTGAGCTTTGTGTGTAATCATGAATTTGCATGGCGCTGGATCCAATTAAACTGGTTCTGCGGCATTACTATCTAAATAAATATTCGTTCTCTGGGTGGTGGTTTTCTGCCACAAGTGTTTCTGCTCAGCCCAAACAAGGGCTCATGTATGATTCATCATTAATAATTACAGGTTGCAAATTTACAGGAAGATGATCCGTGCTCACTAGTAACCTTTTAAATAAATCCAATGTTTAGTTAAAAATATTGAACCTAAGGACCAAAAAAATAAACAACTTTAATTACGTAGGCAGGTTGCTTTAAATAAACTATTTCCATACGTGGCATTTCTTTGCCTGGCGTGGCCTGACCCTGATCCTGCTTTCTTTTGCGTTGCTGCTGCATGTTTGATGAAGCTCTGACGGCAGCTCATGAATGATGCAGACTTTTCCATTGCTGTGCCTAAGTGCGCAAACGACACCCCAGAAACACTGCTCGTCACCCCTGTGTCTCCTCCTTCAGCTGTCCCAGTCCCTTCACTCACACGCGCATCGTTTCCTTTATGAAAGCAGACCGACGCGAACACCTCCGGCGGCAGGAAACCCGAGCCCAAGCTCAGCCACTCTTCCTTGATTAACTTTCCTCCAGCGCTTTTACCCGTCACCTCACACCACGTACAACGCTCTGACCACTAACTCTTCAGCTCTTTTTATTGCCCGAGTAGGGCATTGATATTAGATCGGCTTCTGTATGCAATGTATACGTAATGTAAAAAACTTCTTAATAGACTGGACAGTCTAAGAGAAGAACCACTGAACGATGAGAATTCCAGCTGGCGTGAATTCCTCGGACCCGCATGGGGAAAGTGCTGACGATTTCAATAAAATGCCCTTGCGTAAGAAACCATGTTTTTATTGTTGTAACACTGTGTTGTTCGATTGAGACTCATCAGACGCACCTGTTTTTCAGATTGGTGCGTATGACCAGCAGATTTGGGAGAAGTCTGTGGAACAAAGAGAAATCAAGGTAACATTTTACTCCTCCTTATTTCTTCCTTTCGTCATTTCCAGTTACCTCTCAATCTGCATTTTTTTTTTTCCTTCCTCGTTTGCACATATGGAGGCCTACTTCCTGTGGGCTGTGTGTGTGTGTGTGTGTGTGTGTGTGTGTGTGTGTGTGTGTGTCAGCGTTGAGCTGTGCACTGACTCTGCGCCATCAGTACCCTTTCTGTTTTCAGTTTAAACCTTTCCCCATCTTCTCCACCACACTGAGCAGTTCATTAGGCTGGTGAGTACACACTGCAGGCTCGTACCCCCTCACTGTGCTCAATGGCTGTATACCATGTGATTGCCTGCGTCCTGGTCATCCACACTAGTCTTGCATTTTTAACACACCCGATTGCCTTTTTGTGTGGTTTTGGGTTGCTTGTGTGTGTGTGTGTGTGTGTGTGTGTGTGTGTGAATGAGAGAAGTAGACAGGATTAAATGAGTACTGATACACACTCTAGATGAAGATGAAATAAGACTTCTCAGATGCAGTGCTGTAATCAGGTGTTTAAACCAGTCAACAGGAGTCTAGAGAACAACCTGTCCACTAATGACCAAATATACTGTAGGGGTTTAAGTTTTCCTGAACTGATTTAAGGTCAGTTATGTTTTGTAATAATGCAGGCCTTTGGCTTTGTATCTCTAGAGTAAATGAATCATTTTCCCTGGAATAGCTGCACTGGTTTAATTTCAGTATGCTACACACCCCGCCCTGATTAGCAGCACAGTAGTCTCTAATTTTAACCCAGCTCCTCCATGTTTTCTAGGCTTCTTTTATGCTTTGAATCGTTGACAGTTTATTTACATGTTGGCGAAGTGGGTGGGGCTTTGAAGGGGTGTTTCTTTATTGTTATATATATATATTTGTGAATTTCAGAGGTCAAAAGCTTGCAAGTAAATACACCGTTCAGCAGCTTTAGAATATTATTTACACTCGTCTCCATAGCTCCAAAGTCTCAAACAGCTGACTACATAAATACTTTAATGGAGTCCTGTGTATGGTCCTGATCCCTGGCGTTCTCGCTGTCCAACAAAACACCTGGAGAGCATTCATTTTACAATATGAGGCCCTTCTGACAGTTTCTTTACTGTTTGGGGTCGGATTATTTCGTATGTGGAAGGCCTGACAACATCACTTATGAACTCCATCAACCTAATGGTGGTGTTTGGCCCATAAATCTCAAAAACCATAAGTGCTGCTTTGAAAATTCTGGTTTCCCCTGATTCCTCAGGTTCTCCCAAAGCAAAAAGCCTCAAGGACCAATTAGGTCTGGCCACACTGATTTCTAGCTAGTTTCCATAATATGCAAAACCTTTTACTTTTGTAAACTAGTCCTAAAGATATTCACAAAAGTTGGGTCAAACTACTACTGAAAAACATTTTTACACAGTATGGTCACCACATGGCGAATAAAATCTTTGGAGGCAGAGCCCCATGTGTTCATACAGCTGGAGCTCGTAATTGGTTGCATGGATTTGTTTGAAACTTGAAAGGCCTATACAGGACAAAATTCTAAGGTCATGTGCAAAGTTTCGGGTGTGGTCATACATAGTGGGTAAAGGTCAGATAACTTGTTTCTCAGGAGCTGCAAGTGCCGAAATTTGGTATGCTGCATCTCTGTGCTAATGGCTAAACGGTGGTTTGATTAAAAAAAACATGGCCACCATTGGCCAATCAGATTTAAGCAGGCATTTCACACAATTAGCATTGAGCTACCATCACAAAACTGTGATGGTCTCTACGGTCTATGTAACCTGGCGCGAACTGGCCACTGGGGCCGACGTTTGTGAAGGGTGCTTGGACCCCGCTGATCACCACTTGTAGGTATATTAGTTTTTGTGCTTTCTTACTGATGGAGAAGCCACCAGCAGGGTTGTCTGTAAACAGACGTAGCACAGATCATACTGTAGTGATGTATTGAAAGCTGTTGTTAATGTACTGATAAAGGGATGTTTGTGAGAACCCCAGACCCTCAGAAGACTCCTTGTATTCGTGTTAATTCCATGCGCGGTTGTTCAGACAGCATTGTGGATCTCTAAAAGGTAAATTGTATTATTGTATGCTGCTTTGGGGTGATTAAGGCGGACTAAACATAGGATTCGACTGCTGGATAATGAACAGCACAAGCTTGACGTTGTACCGGATGCATTGTGATGATTTAGCATCACATAAATCTGTGTGTGTGTGTGTGTGTGTGTGTGTGTGTGTGTGTGTGTGTGTGTGTGTTAGTGTTAGGATGTGTTCTGTGTCTTGCTTGTTGAAATGGACTCTCAGTCATGTGGTGTTAGTTTGCTGAGGGAGTGATGGTGTGCTGAATACCTGAGCGGCTTGTGGTGGGAGGAGCTTAGAGTGAGCAGTGCTCCGTCTCATAGCGGATAACCAGCAGATGGAAAAGATGTCTGTTTACTCTGCTGCAAGACTAGCTGCCCCTGTCCAAAATGGAGTCAACATTTTTCATAGTCTCCTGATCAGAATAACTGTAAGAAAATGTTTTTCAGTAGAGTGTATAGGCAAATATACTGTATACTGTGTGTGTGTGTGTGTGTGTATTTTATATGTATGTATGTATGTATGTAATTGGCAGATATTGACCATATCAACATATACATGTTTTTAATCTGTTTATATGGAGCATCCACCATTTGAGTCCCTGTGAATGAGCTGTTACTATAGAAACAATAACGTGTTAGACTGAGTGCATTAACATTAAACCTGTGATTTGCCTTGCAGCGGACACTGTGATTATAGGAAATAAATCACCAGATTTTACTGATTTTGGGTGTGTGTGTGTGTGTGTGTGCTAAATGTGGGTAATTCTCATAAAATAGTGATTTTCATTGAGATCAGATTTAACGTTTTAGTTTTGCTTTGGAACATAAACAGTTCGGTCTGAATTTGTATTATAGAACGAGTTAATTTTCCATATTTCTTATAAACATTTCTAGATGCCGCTCAGATAAAATCCCAAGCTTCAAACAAAAATAAGCTTTTTATTTAAACATCAATTATACATAAATATTCAAATATGTATAATGCAAAATATAGATTTTTCTAAATATTTCGAATGTGTAGTAGAACTACTAACAATTAGCCTGTTGTGTAAAAAAATAAATAAATAAATAAATTAAAAAAAAGTGTCAGATGTTGCGGAAATAAGAATGAAGAAAACAAGAATCTAAATGATTAAAAAATCAAATGTATTCTAAATTATTAAATCTAAATGTTGAGGAAAAACTAAAAACATGTGCCAAAAAGACAAAATAATGTTCATTAAGGTTTTAATTTCATTATTTGAATATTTTAAACTGGGTTTTAAGCATTTACTATTTCACTGATTTTGTGAGAATTATCCGTGTGTGTGCAGGGGCTTCATGAGAATGCAATCCCCCCCCTCCCTGCCCCCACTTGATTTAATACCAGTACAAATAACTTGGACCAGGCTGACTTTACAGCAAGACAGCTTTCTGATAGTGGGATGTGTTTGCATGTCTAATGCCAAGCTGTTGTTGTGCAGGGCCTGAGGAACAAACCGAAGAAGACGGGCCATGTGAAGCCAGACCTGATTGACGTGGATCTAGTGAGAGGTGAGGAGAGATGTGTGTGTGTGTGTGCAACATTTGGGGGGGTTTAATCTGGGTCTGCGAGGATGGTGTCATGGGGATTGAAATGAGAACCACGCCTTCTGAGGCACTTTGTATGTTTCAGAGCATCTGAGTAGACTGAAGAGGGATGTTTCTGGGAGACCGCGGTACATCAGCACTTTATAGTAAAGGCATCAGTAAGGGACCACCTAAAAAGTGCATGGCCTGGGCAAAACTCTAAATTTGTACTGAGATTATAGTCGTCTACTTCGTCTAACATTTTGCAGTGTTAGGATACAGTGTGTATTCAGCCCAGCGGGATGTAGTTGTACAGTCTGTACTGCACAGTTGTACAGTCTGGCAAGGCAGGTTTTGACCACACACGTGGTCACCAACCCCGTTCCTGGAGCATCTACCTTCCTGAAGACTTTAACTCCAACCGTAATGGTGTCCAACTGACCATCTAATCACCGCCTTAAGATGTTCTTAATCAGTTGGTTGGAGATGAAACCTGCAGGAAGTAGAGGGTTGGTGACCAGTGCCTTAAGGTAAGAGTCTCTTACAGTAGTGTTATGATAACCGTAATTGGCGAATACGCTTGGGACTGATAATTAGCTGGATAAGGTTAAGATTAGATAAGATGCACCTTTATTGATCCCTTGTAGGGGAAATTCAAGTTGACAATAAATTAACAAAACAATAAAATAGATCTGTGTATGTACGTACATATGCTAGGGTTGAGTTGTTTGGATTCAGCGAACACTAAACAGTGTTAATGGGCATATCCCAGCAACCTTCAGACATATTTTGACCGGGCTTGGTAGAACACTGAAGGACCTCATGTTAGGGTTGGCAAGAAGTTTAGTCGCTCCTTGTCCTACAAATTTTGTCCAATCATCACCAACTTCACCATGCAGCATGGTGAGACCAGCCTGGAAAAATATGGTTTGTGATATACATGACATGTCCCTGTTAGACATCCTTCACCTCTCTGTTTACACACAGTACACCCACTTCATTTCCACACATTGCTTTGGCATACAAACCTGACTCCCTCTCCTTCTTTCTCTTTCTCGTTTACTCTTTCGCTGTCTTTATCTCTCCGTGTCTCTCTTTATCTGTGTGTCCTTTATCTCATGAATTCAAAGCTCACCGGCATTGGTGTGTATCTAAGCTACTACCAAATTTAATTGAAACTACCTAATTGAATTATTCACTGCAGTTTTTCAGTGTAAAAAATAATGTGTGTTGTTTTTTTTTTTTAATTTTTTTTTTTTTTTTATTTGTTTTTTTAAATATACAAATGAACATGTATGAAATTTGATTTCTTTGCACTTTCAAGGCTCTGCATTTGCCAAAGCTAAGCCAGAAAGCCCATGGACATCTCTAGCACGGAAGGGCATAGTTCGGGTTGTCCTCTTCCCCTTTTTCTTCAGATGGTGGATCCAGGTGACATCCAGAGCCATCTTTCTGCTGCTGCTCTCCCTTTACCTGCTCCAAGGTAAATCCTACACAGCCGAAAATGGAGCCCTCTCGAAACGCTCGATTTCTTTCGTTTCTGTTGGCCGGCCCCTGATCCTGAATAAGTCCTCGGAGTATCCGTAAACGAGAACTCTTCGTATCATGTCATAAATAACGATGTGGTCTTGAAGCGTGTGAAGGAAAACCCCCTGACGCTGTTGCACCTCCTCTTCCCTTTGTGTTTCAGTGCTCGCGACAGTGTTGTTTTTCAGCATCTCGCATCCCCATGACATCCCAGCGACCGAGGTGTTTGGGGCATTCTGGCTCATGCTGCTCCTGGGCACGGTGCACTGCCAGATCGTGTCCACGCGCACACCAAAGCCTGTCCCCAATGCTGCCACCAAGAGGAGAAGGTGGGCAGGATGGACTGCTTGGCAGTGGTTGTCTGTGTTTCCTCTGTATGTGTCTTACGCTCATACTGTATCGTCTCTGAAGGAAACGCGTCGGCTAATCCCCTGTTCCCATACCGGTGCCTGACACCTTTTTCCCTTTGTGTCATGTAACATGGGTTAGCCACTCGTTTCCTGTGTGGGGTGAAAAGGTGAATGGGTACTTCTGTAGCATGTCGCATATCCAGCCTGGCCTGTGTGCCTACCTGCTGCACAATTTTCTGACCACTGTGAGAAAATTGGCTTATGCTGTGTGAGCACATTAGAAGTGGAGCAGGAACAGACATGACGCTGTTTATAAACTCAGAAGTTTTCTGGCTTGCACATGATGTTTATCTCCCTGAAGAAATACAATTCCTAGATGCATCAATTCAGAGACACAATCAGAACATCTGTGGCTAAATTACATGTGAATTGAACAATATTATGCCAAATTAATCTAATGCCTAATTCATACACGAGTTACAGTAACTTGAGGTTATAATCAGCTCCTGTATAGGAGATGTATAATATGACACTTGTAATCAGTAGAAATCATAGAAATTATTACCGAGTGAAAGCCAGGACTGCATCTAATACTCCATGCTGCAATAATCAGCACTTTTATCATTATTTTTCCTTGAAACCTGCTGTGGGGAAAGCTATTTTTAAAAAACAAAACAACCAAAAAAAAAAAAAAAAAAGGTTCCTCATTTTGTTTCTGACATGATTTCTGTTTGGACTTCTCTTTTTAAAGCGCTTTTACGCTTTGAATGTTTCTCACCTAAAGGAAGTTAAGGAAGGCAGCACACTTGGAGGTGCATAGGGAAGGCGATGGCTCTAGCACTACCGATAACACACAGGAGGGGGCACCGCTCTCCCCGGGCTCTGCTGCCACTCACAGTCTCGCTGCTTTCTTCAGAGATTTCTGGCATAATATCTTTAAATCGGGGTGTGTATTTTAACCCTTTCAGAGATTACATGTTATGTCTGCCTGGCTGCAACATCTCCTGTCTGTCAGACATCTTTTATTTTTATTGTTATAATTATTATTATTATTATTATTATTATTATTATTTTACATTTTTGCTTTTGTTTTCGTGAGTTAATATAAGAACCTGAATTTGAAGAGCTGCCTTTTTTTTTTCTTCTTGAGCTTTCATTTTGTTTTTTTGTGGGGGTGGAAGGGGGATTTTGCAGCCATTTTCCTAAATTCTCTGTCACAGCTGGGGCACTCCTGTTAACACCCGCTCTGGCTCAGCACCTCTCAGCTCGTATCACACCGTCACCACCACCATGCTACACGTAAACAACAACAGGAACAATGGCAATCAAGCTTGTTTTTTGTTAATTTAATCAGTGTAACGTGAAAAATGTGCAATTGTAGATTTTTTTTTTTTTTTTTTAAACTAAAAAAGAAAAATCAGCTGAAGTATAAAATATTCAAAATATTGAATTTTTTCTGTTTTATTGAAATCTAATTATCTAAAACAGGATTGCGCAATACGCAAATGTGTGGTGCCGTGTACAAGAGCGGAGAGACGTCCTGACCTTAGGCGATTTAACACGGACTGGCCCAGATCCATGTGTTCGTGTTGATCTGTTAAACACCTCCAGCAATGCACACAACATCATGTCAGTTCCTACAGTAGGGTTTGTTAGTGCAGAAGATTTTCTGTATAAATATCGTAGAGTAGTATGGAGTTGTGTCTCCACTAGGGGTGTAAGAGAAAACAAATCTTCCAGGTTTTAATCCGAGAACAGGTATGAATTTTATAATCTCTAAACAGACAAACCTGCACTGCAGTGCCTATCAGTCATTCTGACTGAGAATGCATTGTCGAACTATATATTCGAACCTTTTCCGCGTCCCGCTTTTTTGTTTTTGTTTTGCAGGTCTAAGAAATTCAAACTGTCCATTGATAAGTCCACGGAGACGGATAACGGGTACGTGTCGCTGGATGGCCGCGTCACCAGCAAGAGCAGTGAGGAGAGGCTGCAGCTCCGCGAGCCTCGCTGCGACCTGCTGCGCTCTGAGGAGCTGGCCTGGAGCGCCCCGCAGTCCCGGAACAAGCTGCTGTCGCCCAGCAGTAAGGTACGTCTCGCTGCTTTCACCGGCTTTGAGTTCCGCACGTCCGAAGCTCCAAATTTGCCTGTTTTGAAATCGGTTTCTGTTCAGTGATGTAGCGGTGGAGTTTCATCTTGTGGTTTTTGCAGTGTACACAGGAGTGCCACTTGCACAACGTGGAGAACATGTCCGACGAGGCGTCGAGTGAAGAAGACCCCGAAAACTACAGCTCTCTCCGCAGGGGCGTGGAGCGCGTGAACAGTGACTGCACGCTGCGCAACAGAAAAACTCACCACTACAAAAAACACTATACAGCAGCCGAGGTACACACATACACACACACACACACACGGTTGTACAAAGGCTGTGAAAATTGCGGTGTTGATTACCAGCCACGGAGGTAGTTTTGGTTTATTTCTTTCTTTGTCGCTCCCCCAACCCCACAGGAGATGCCTAAGTCAGGCACGAGCTGTAGCTCCCGCTGTTCCAGCCTGCGCACTCCAGACTCGGAGAGCACTCGGCACGAGTCGGAGACCGAGGACTTATTGTGGGAGGACTTCCTGCACTGCGCGGAGTGCCACTCCTCATGCACCAGCGAGACCGAGGGGGAGGGGTCTGCCGTCTGCCCCGCCTCCAAAAAGGAATACCGGGATGACCCCTTCCTGCAGGTGCTGTGATTTGCGTGAAGCTTCTGTGATGCTAGATGAATTTCAGAAGTACACGAAAATAAAGTCTTACTGCAGACTGAACGTTGTCTTGATGCGCTTTTGTGTTTGCCTAGGGTCACGCGCCATGGCTGCACAGCTCGAACCCGGGGTTGGAGCGCGTCAGCGCCATTGTGTGGGAGGGAAACGAGTGCAAGAAAGCAGACATGTCGGTGCTGGAAATCAGCGGCATGATCATGAACAGGGTGAGGGTTTTTTTTTTTTTTTTTTTTTTTTTTTTTTTTTTTTTTTTGTGGGGGGTGGGGTGGGGGCGGGGGGTTTACGCTTACAGCTTACTTGGTCTTGATAAGGTGAAAACAGAGAACCATCTTGATGACTTTCATTCTCTGCTGCGAAGGTGAATTTGTATACTCCTGGCATCGGCTACCAGGTTTTTGGAAACCTGGTGTCTGTGACTCTAGGACTCGTGCCCTTCGCGTACAGACTTTTCCAATACAAAGACGTGGAGCAGCTGTCCTCCGTCTCGGCCGGCGAGATGGTCTCCATCGCCTTCGGTTCCTCCTCTGACTTTGCGGTCGTCGCAATGGTGTCCGTGAGCTTCGTAGTGCGCGTGTGCCTCATCTGGCTCTTCTTCTTTCTGCTCAGTGTGGCTGAAAGGACGTACAAGCAGGTGCCAGATGCTTTATTCAGCTCAATCTTGTATTAAAAAAACCAAAACAACAACAAAACCCGAGGCTGAGGGCTGTTTGACGATCAGGTGTGTTTTTTTTTTTTTTTTTTTTTCCCTTGGTTCTTCCAGAGACTGCTCTTTGCGAAGCTGTTCGGTCACCTCACATCAGCACGCCGAGCCAGGAAGTCCGAGGTGCCGCATTTTCGGCTGAAGAAAGTGCAGAACATTAAGATGTGGCTCTCACTGCGCTCCTACTTGAAGGTATTTGAGGAGATTTTATATATATATATATATATATATATATATAAATTAAGGAAATGTGTACTTTTTTAACACTTGTACTTGTGTGTAATCCCTTCTGTGTGTGTGTTTGTGTGATGCAGAGACGCGGTCCCCAGCGTTCAGTGGATGTCATTGTTTCATCTGCCTTCCTCCTCACTCTCTCGGTGGTCTTCATCTGCTGTGCTCAGGTGTGCATGTCCATTTCTGCTCTAGATGACTCGCGTTCAGTTCCTGTGTGACACAATGATCTAGCGGGAAGGCAAAAGTTTTTTTTAAAGGAGACCGAAATGGTGTCCCCAGAGAGCAGGCCCTTACATGCGCGGGTTTAAAACTGGAGAAAGCTGTAGCTGGTTGAGGCTGATTTGGTGGAGTCTCCTTCTTGTTTTACGTGCTAGGCTCATCTCAACCTGCACTTTGATCTGCAGCTGCTGCACGCGCACGAGACGTTTCTGGAGTTCCACTATAACTGGGAGCTGGTGATCTGGTCCTTCTCTCTCTCGCTCTTCCTGCTGCGCTTCGTCACACTGGGCTCTGAGACCAGCAAGAAGTACAGCAACACCTCTATTCTACTGACCGAGCAGGTACGCGCCTCCCCCCCCCGACCCCCCCCGTCTTTGGTTTGGTTTGCGATGCACATTGGTAAATGTCGACACTCCTTTTCCTGTCCTCTGTTTAATGAAGGAGCTTGTTTATATATGATGATTAATTCACACACACGTGCAACACTAATCCGACGTTGCTGTTGGCGTATACTTTCTTATAATCAGCTTGTAATGTATGATTCTGTTTTTTTTTGTTTGTTTGTTTGTTTTTTTTGCCCCTCTTGATCAGATTAATCTGTACTTGAAAATGGAAAAGAAACCAAACAAGAAAGAAGAGCTGACTCTCGTCAACAATGTTCTTAAGCTGGCCACCAAACTGCTGAAGGTGCTGCTTCATCTCTTCTCTCTCATTCACTCACTCACTCACTCACTCACACTCTCTCTCTCTCTCTCTCTCTCTCTCTTACATCACTCTGTAATGCTTTGGGAAATCAGGGTTGGCGCTTTTGCGGACGGTCCTGCCTGAATACCTGAAATCTGCCGCTGTGATAACCGACTCTGATGTTCAAACTAATCATCACTTAATGACTGTGCGTGGCTTTACAGTGTATAATGGTGGAAGGGGTAATGACTCGTAATCGGCTGCGTACTCTTTAGAATCTAGATCGAAATTTAAAAACGTCCGCCTCACCACCATCATTATGGATCTAAATCGAAATTCAGCTTTGTGACAGTGTCTATAGATATAGAAAAGCACTATAAAAATCCAAATAAAATTTAATTGAACTAATGTATTCACCACTCCAACAACCCCCCTCCTCTCTCTCTCTTTCTCTGTCTCATCAGGAATTGGATACTCCTTTCAGGCTTTACGGACTCACCATGAACCCGCTCCTGTACAGCATCACGCAGGTGGTGATCCTGTCTGCGGTCTCAGGGGTCATCAGCGACCTGCTTGGCTTCAATGTGAAAGTGAGTGAAATTGCAAAAAAAAAAAAAAAAAAAAAGCAACTGATCACAAATTATGTAAGTCTTGCAGTACTTGGTGTTATTAGTATGCGATGAATAACTACAGCATTCCCGCTCTCGAGTCCGACAGACGGTGAGTTTGAATCGATTTGTCGGGACTCGAGAGTGGGTGGACGGGGGGATAGCGTTCTCTCGGAGTGACTCGTGTATCAGCGCAAAGAGATTCCTGATATTTGACAAAGCATAATATAATGACTGTTATTGAGAGTTACTTTATCTGACTTCTGCATTTATTATGATTTGCCTTTTTTTGTGAATCTTGTGTGACTCTGCAGCTTTGGAAGATCAAGTCATGACACTGAGCTGTCTGCTCCCCACACACACAGACACACAAGCAGAGACGCAGCGCACAGATGCCGGGGGCACCTGGATGGAGCTGTTTCCTCTTAACAGGGGACAATAATGAACTTTCAGCCCTTCTCCCCCCCCCGATATATCAGAGTTCTGGCACTTCAGCTGGGCGAGCTATTATTTTTTTTAATTTTTGTTTTACTGTGTTTTTCGAGTCCTCAGACATTTAGCTGCTATTGGAATGTCAGTTACAGTATCAGTGCTTCCTTAGGAATATATATATCAAGTGCGTGCGTATTCTGTTTATGTATTTGTAAGCATGTGTGGCACAAAATAATTTATTGTAAGGGATCTCATGAGCGTGTGGTATCATAAGCCATGAATACGGAGTTGTTTATCGTTTGTTCAGCAGGTCAGTGCTGGTATGTGGCGGCAGCAGCAGCATTGTGTTAGGTCATAAGTGTAATTTGAGAGCAGGATATTTTGAAGCACTGAATGCAGAGGTGAACGGACACACACACGTGCACACACACAGTGTGAAGTGATCCGGAGCTGGTTTTACTTATCAGTGTGTTACACTGCATCTTGTTCAGTTCGTTCTACTTGATCAGTTTACCCAGCTTTGTTTAACTTTTATTATTATTATTATTATTATTATTATTTTTTATTTTTATTTTAATTTTTTTAAAATAATGTGATCTCCAATTTCAGCTTGGACGGAGGCCTTAGTGCTTAGAGGACCGAAGAAAAGGTGTGTGTTTAAAAAAAACAAACAAACAAAAAAAAACAACGTGATCACGGTTTAAATGTTACAGTCATTAGTTACAGGATGTTAATCAATGTCGGTTCCCTTCTCCCTGAATGATGTATAAATACGATGTATGGAGGAGTGTTTAGGGGTGTGTGTGTGTGCGTGTGTGCCGAGTCTAAGTCAGAATTGCCTCAAAATGTGCACTTTAAAGCAAAGAAATTGTTACTCATATCTGAGAGGTGATGCCTCGAGGACGCTTTATTTCTGGTTTTATATTTCTGCATTGGAAAGTCATTCACGACGACCAAAGTGCTTTTATTCTGTCTGCCGGAGATAAATATATTAGCTCCTGCTTTAAACACGATTATCATCAGAGACTAGTTTCCGAAGGCCAGTGGATGCCAGTTCCTTTGTACCCTTTTCCTGTATAATGCTGTTCCTGTTACTTTGTCATTTCCGATGGTGCACATTTCTTTTCAAAGGAAAAGACATGGTCATTACGGTGAACACTATGAAGGAGAATGGATCAAATTGGGGGGGGAAAAAAAAAACAATACAGAAAACATTGCATGTACTTTCCAGAGTTTTCGCTGTTCAGTTTGTATGTTTTTATATGAAGATATTTATAAAAAAAAAAGTGTGTATAAGTTACTCTGAAAATATTTAGGTACAGATAGAGGATGTGTTGTTTTGATCTGCTTTTATCACATTAAAACTCTGGGTGAAATGTCACTCGCGTGTCCTTATTTTCTCATCTCGAATTTCGATTGACATTTTGGGGAAAAAATGATTAAAAGATAGGTTGCCACGTGGCTCTGTATTATGCTGCAGATCTCCCGATTGTTGGGTGAATGTGTGTGTGAAGGAGTGTAAATAACTATAGAACATGTACTAGTTATTATTATAAAATTATTATTAATATTGTGAAGTTTACTTTGTCTTGATTGTACACTGCCTTTGCACTGTGTGTGTGTGTGTGTGTGTGTGTGTGTGTGTGTGTGTGTGTGTGTGTGTGTAAGAGTAAACCTGTACCGTTGCAATCAGGATTATTGTCAAGATGTACAGACTTTCAGCTGTTTGAAATGAACAAATCAAACAAAAGCAACTGAAATAGTTCGACACAATGAATGCTTCAAGTGGTTTCCACAAATTCAACTGAAAATGCAACTTATGATTTCTCCAGTTTCAAAATTATTCAACCACCTGAAGAGAATCCCTCACAACACACAAATATGCAAAACAGGTGTTTAAGGTCTTCATTAGTTGCACCAGGTGTGCTTGAGTTAGAACACATGAAATACCTGAACTGGCTAGGGGCAGAAAATGTATGAAATACCTGGACGGGGCAGAAAAAGGAAGCGATCAATGGCTGCAAGCAGATTTGTGAGAAGGCAGGTTGTGAAAAACCCTCGAGTGACTAAAAGACCTGCAGCAAGACATGGTGGCAACAGAGACTGAGGTTTCAGTGAGCACAGTAAGGTGCGTACTAAACGCAGAAGGTTTCCCTGCCAGAACTCCAAGACGTTCACCACTACTGACCCAAAAGCACAAGAGAAGTCGCTCACAATCATATAAATAATCCACAGAAATTTTGGGATTCTGTTCTGTGGAGCAATGAAACAAAACTGGAACTTTTTGGCACGATGGATCAGCGGTATGTCTGGAGGAAGAAGAATGAAGAAAGAACACTC
>JANDJT010000092.1:1670955-1681783 GCA_024331685.1 Stegophilus panzeri | reverse complement strand
GTGTTGTCACATGAAAAGATATAATCAAATATTTACAAAAATGTGAGGGGTGTACTCACTTTCGTGAGATACTGTATATGTTTTTATTAAAAAAAAAAAAATCAGATCATTCGGTTATCTAATATTATAAATTGGTGTTTACAAACATTTACATCATAAAATGAATACATATTAAATCTTTGCATGTATTGGGCTTTCCATCAATGGTGTTAGGATAGCAGAGGATTAAGTCACTGTAAGTTATATTACACACTGTAACAAACAGAGACTATGTCATGTCACACTTCTAGCAGCACGTTCCTGTTTGAGTTCCAACCAGTTTCAAGTTTTATTGTTTCTATCACTATTAATGCTTGCACTTTTATACACCCTGACCATATTTTTATCTCAATGTTTATTAGACATTATAGTCCAAGGTCAGAATATGAAATGGGACCAATTTTAACTTTAAAGTCAAAGAAACTTCCACCACTGTGTGTTCAAATGAAACATGCAACTATGTGGTATGTACTTTGTTGCCCTGAATTTACAGTTTCAATATGTGAATATACGGAAATCTATCAGTGTTTCTGCACTACCATCTACCATCTCTTTGTAGACTGTGCCTAAGCAGGTGATAGATCAGTTCATACAATCCATTCCTCAGCCATTGAGGCTTTTAGGCATTGAGCCAACACACACTTTTTCATCATACTTTCAGCTAAACTTTCGGTGTTCATTTGTCCCCTAAGCAAGAGAGCGTCCGGTGGAGCTGGACAGCAAGTGGACATGTGACACGTGTGTGTGTGTGTGTGTGTGTGTGTGTGAAACATGCTGAAGTGCTGGAGTTCAAAGTTCACAACACATACCTGACTCCTTCATTTAAAGAGTACAGCTCATTGTCTCCCAGATCTTTCTTTTGGAACGTGGCGATTACTGCATTGTGGATACTACAACATAACACACAAAAACACATCATAAACACACACACACACACACACACAAAGAGAGAATTAATCAGCCTATTGTGCTAGTACCACAGATAGTGTACCATACAAGCATTCCCAATGGTTCACAAAGTGTGTGTGTGTGTGTGTGTGATCCAGAGAAAACAATGGAATATATTCTCTGAGTGCATTCTTTGTGTGTGCGTGTTCACCTCTGCATCTCAACCAGCTAATGAAGAACAGAGCCTGTAACGGAGCGACACCGAACCCTAACCCCATATTAACCACAGAGCCATATAACTTACATACAGTTTCGACAGTCGGATATTACGGAAAATCCTGTCACACTCTGCGGACAATGCTCAAACAGGCACGCTAGTGCATCCATGCTGGAGGAAACCTTTGATAGGATTCTCCTTTAAATGCCAAATGCCAACATGTCATGCGCAGGTGTGTCTATGCTTATAGGATCTCTGTGCAAGGAGAAGAAGGTTGAACAAATGAACAGCGTGAAACAAACAACTGGAAGTGTGGAGAACCAGTCCAACGTAATATAACCAGGATACAGTTCTTCCTTACTCCAGTAAATGGTGATGTGCATGTTAGCTCCCCTCCACAGATGACTTTTAGTGAACAGGTAGGGACTTTAACCAACTGTAAACTGGTGCAAACAGATCGTAAAGCTCTAAAGAGATCTGCATTACTTAGGCAATCCCAGTCTAAAGAATATCCCTTTCATTAAAGCTGTGCATGTGTGTGTGTGTGTGTGTGTGTATGTGTGTTTAGTACCTATTCCAGATGGCATTGGCCCCTGCCCTGCATTGCTGAGCTCCTCTCTCCTCCAAGCCTGCCTTGTCACTCTTGCCCAGTTCGCTGAGGCTTGGTGAACTCATCAACTTCAACCTGTGGAGAGTCCGCATGGTGAGACTTGATGGACAGATACAGCAGAGAGATGTAGACACAAACAAGTGGATACAATACAACAGAGAGAGAGAGAGAGAGAGAGAGAGAGTGAGAGAGAGAGAGAGAAAGGCAGTACTGTTGCAAGGTATGGGTTGTCTCCACCCACTCTTCTTTCCATCCTCTGGTTTTCTCTGTTTGTGTCTGCCCTTCTTCTGTCAGCCTTCCTTCTTTTTTTGAAAGTCTTTCTCTCTGCCTTTTTCTTTTTCGTTCACTTCGTTCTCTCTCTCTCTCTCTTTCTCTCTCTCTCTCTCTCTCTCTCTTTTACGAAATCTCACCACATTTCTCTGTTTCCTTTCTCCCATACTCTTTTTCCTATCCGAGTGTCAGTGTGATCCCACAACATACACCCACAGACACACACACACACACACACACACACAGCAGGGAAAAGACACCCAGTGCGTTCACACTCTAGTAATCAAACAAAAAAGCGGAGACGACCAATATAACCCACATACAAATACACAGAAGCCATTCAACCAACGCGCTAATACACAACGTACCAGTTTCAAACAATGGCTGCAGTCTGTTTGACTTTCCGCACCGTTCAGCATTCAAGTATGGTACACTCAAAATACAGTTTGCCTGCATCAAACCAGCACACCTTTTCATAGATTAAAAAAAATATTTTAAAAAATTATGTTCAAACATTCCTACTTACTCCATAAAATGGATGGGAAGAATATAACTCCACTCCATGGATGACCTTTAAAGACAAGCCAACTTTAAACCAGTGGGGGGAAAAAAAAAACGTTTAAATTAGTGAGTGTCGACTTGTTGTGAGCCAGACTGCGAACTTCCTCTAGCAGACCAGTGCGTACTCACTTCAGCAAACAGTGCCATGATTTATAAAGACAGAGAAGTGAAATAGTTCGAGGAGGAAGAGCTACAGATCCATTCCCGGCATGTGTGACAATTCTGTCTCGTAAAGCCAATTTAAAAATCTCCAATCAAAAGAGAAGCTCGGCTTTGCATTGCCTAACACAGGAAGTGCTTTTTGAGGCGAATACTGTGTTGAATACAAAGTAAGGGGGAGAGAGTGAGTGTGTGTGTGTGTGTTCATAGAAGCTTGTGTCTCTGAGTAAGCATGGGGACGGCTCTGCTGAAAGACGGACCTTCTGAATGCAGATTTGAGTTCAGTGAGGGCTCAGGGTGTTTTTAAAACCCACCATTTCTTAACCAAATTAAGTTAGAGAAATCAGACACAGATAAACACCAATCACTATCATTCTATAGCAAAACTAAACCTATACATCTATCAAACAGGTTTCCCAGATTTCCCAAATCAAAATGATGTTTACGATGCTGCATGGTGTACTGTATCAGCTAAGACTTGTACTGAGAAGTAATATAGCTACGCAAACATGGCAAAAATCTCAGCAAGTGAAAATAGCTTGAATAAATGTTTTCTGATTATAATTCGGATTATGAGATGATTATAAAGCAAACACAAACAAAGCCTGACAATGTCTCCTTCCATTAGCAGATAAATTTGATTCTTTCTAGAAATAAATGCTTCAAATAAGCCAAATTAAATTCATTTGCTTTGTTCTCTCACTTTCTCTCTCGTTTTGTGTCTCTTCCATCTTTCTGCTGCTCAGACAGGAAGTTCCCACACATCACATAAATGTATTGAGGCTTACATGTAAGAATCTAAGACCACAATCGCTGAGACTTTTTTTCAGAAAACACACTTACATGTGTGTGTGTTCGGTGTGTGTGTGTGTGTGTGTGTGTGTGTGTGTGTGTGTGTGTGTTTGTGTGTGTGTGAGAGAGAGAGAGGTAACAGTGGCCATAGGTCACTGCGTGCTTCTCTCTCTAACTGTGCTCTAGATGCATTAACAAACTTATCCTCTATAGAAATGTACTCCCAAGCTTTGAAATGAACCACTCTGAGACACAGATTTGTACAATAATAGTGAAGTGTAATGTATCATCAACATCCAGGCCAATCAGACTGAGCACTGTACTGTTGGATGTCAGAGTTGGAATACTGTTCATAAACACATTCATTTTTACTGCATACTATCGAATCGGACACCTTTCATTGCCAACAGAAGATGGTTGTGCTTAAAGGAGGGATAATTGGTCCGAGGAACCCTGTCTTCGCAGCGTCCATTTCATCTCAGCTAAGCAGCTAACTATCATATCAGTGAAGCTGGCATGCTAGCTAACATGTATAATTTATTTAACAAAACTACATCAACTAACATAGTTGGCTAACACTAGATAGCTAGGTCATGATCTTACTGAGGAGTTGCCTATAATGGGCACATTTAGCTAGACAACTACGCTCAGCTAACACGATTTTCTGGCTAGGCAGCAACCTGTACTTCAGTGCCATGGCATCCTTGACGTTGTAAAATGTTTACATATATATATATATATATAATTTATTGTACAGTAGAGGTAGGAAAAGAAGGTGCATCAGATGTTGATTTTCATTGCCAATTTCCTGTCTCAGGAACAGTACAGGTCCCAGAGGGAGAACTGGTTTGTGCCAATGATGCTTTCTGAAGTCCTGACAGTCCTATAGCCTTTATAGCTATATAGATTTTTGTCCAGGTGAGAGTCTGAGTTAGCCAGTTATTAACAATTGGCAAGTCAAAACTGGGGAAAAATGGGAAATAACAAACCCCTCCTCCATAGTCTGACCAGAACTTCCCTTGTCAGATAGATGAAGTGATTGCAAAAGCATACCTGTATGATGTGAGTCCTTCCATTAAATGGCATATAATATGTCCTGAATGGCACAAAGAGACTTTTTCACCCATGGTGATCCTCCACTCAGTAGCACAACCATGGTTTTATAATCCATACTAGTACAAAGGTTAAAAGATCCCTGAAAATATATACAACATATTCCACATTTGGAAATGTAAAGTTTTTTGTTGCCATCTTGTGACTATATCAACTGTTAAGGAAATAACTAATCATTCATTTCAGGTGTTCACTGAAGGTGATAAGTAAAGTGTTTTCTTCAAGAAAAAAGGAAATCAATTAGTGGAATCAAGTGTTGTAATAAAAGGGGATAACAATACCTGTTTAAAAATGTATGGATGAAACACTGATTTCACAAGCTTGGATGAACAGTCCCCTATGTGTTGGACAAGTCAATTAAAGTCAAGTCCATCCATCCATTTTCTGTACTGCTTATCCTACACAGATTCGCGGGAAGCCTGGAGCCTATCTGAGTGGACTCGGGAAATAGGGTGGGGGACTCCCTGGACAGGGTGCCAGCGCACCGCAGAGCACAATCACACACACACTCACACACTACGGACAATTTAGAGATGTCAATCAGCCTACAACGCAAGTCTTTGGACCGGGGAAGGAAACCAGAGTACCCAGAGGAAACCCCCAAAGCACGGGGAGAGCATGAAAGTTCTGCGCACACAGGCGGGTATCAAACCCAGGCAAATGTGCTAACCACTAAGCCACCATGTCCCCCTAAAGTCAAGTCCAGTGGCTTTTATTGGAATGGCAAGGCCAGTTTTTCCCCTCGCTATATACTGAAGATATTTGGGGTTGAGATCAAAAGATAAATATGTGATGATGGATCAGAATTTCAGCTTTCATTTCCTCATATTTACATCTAGATGTGTTAAACAACATGGCACCGTTTGTTTGAACCTACCCATTTTTCAAGTGATCAAAATATTGGAACATGTGACTGACAGGTGGTTCTTGTTGCCCAGGTGTGCCCTGTTAGACTGATTGTTTAAACAATTAATACTCTGAACATCAAAACAAAAGCAACAGTCAGGTACATCACCACCATACTCCACAGGGCAGGGGTGAAGGTATCATAATCCACCGTTTGAAGAAGACTTCGAGAGCAGAAAATATAGAGGCCAAACCACAAGGTGCAAACCAGTTATTAGCAGTAAGAATGAGAAAGTCAGATTGGAATTCACAAAGAAATACAGAGACGAGCCAAAAAAGTTCTGGAACCAAGATGAACCTCTACCAAAGTGATGGAAAGGCCGAAGTGTGGAGAAAGAAAGGATCCAAAACATACAAGCTCATCTGTGAAACATGGTGGAGGTAGTGTCATGGCTTGGGCTTTCATGGCTGCTTCTGGAAAGGGCTCACTAATCTTTATTGATGATGGAACTCATGATGGTAGCAGCAGAATGATTTCAGAAGTCTGCAGGAACATTTTGTCTGACAATTTACAGAGAAATGCAGGGTGGTCTGATGCAAAAGGTTCTATGCTTTATGTTGTTTAACACATGTAGATGTAAAGGTCAGGAAATAAAAGCTGAAATTCTAAACTCTCATTTCATATTCATGTTTTGATCTTAAACACAAATGTGTTTGGGGTATAGCACAAACAATTTAATTGGCCTTGTCGTTCCAGTAGCTTTGGAGGGGATTGTAGCTAGTTTCACATGCTGAAGAATGGAGTTACTTATAACCAGAGCTCTTTAAACAGTCTTCTCAGTGCGTGTCTCATTGAAAAGAACAAACCTGTTTGAAACAGGAATCAGAGAGGAGTGGTGCTGGCTCTGTGACCATGTCTTTGAGATTTGCTCTCTCTAGCATCTGGATGCGTACCATTAATGTTAAAATCATCATCAGAGTGCTACACTTCTCACCAGTCAAATAAAAAAAAAAAAAGAATAACTAAACATATTGCACTCTACACACTGAACAAACTCAAGGTTGGCCATGCTTAAAATATTGCATATGTTACTTATGTTTGTTGTTCTTCCTGGTGAAGATTTCAGGCAGATTCAAACTAGATAGCCTCTGTTTGCTGCCTTTAAACAACAGTAAAAAATAAAAATAACTGTAGTGGCAGCAAAAGAGGAAAGAAAAAATACAGATACAGATCATGAATAGTGAAGAAATTCTTGGTAGTGAATAATGTGGGAAAGTTTAGTTTAAACACAAAGTAGGTGAGAATCTCCATGAAGACGGCTGTGGATGTTCTTCCTTGGATAGCTTTAGGACTGCAATTGCTACGAACAGTTTTGCACTCAAGCGTCCACCATTGAACAGTTAAGAACTTCAACATGATAGACTTCAAGTTAAAACTATAATGAATTCAGAAATGACTCTCACTTGAATGAATGATGTTCATATTCATAAGTTGCTCATAAGCTCATAAGTTCCTGGTTACACAATTGTACTATTTGACCATGTAGTACACAGTTATAGAAGGGAATTATGTATAATCAAACTGTCTGCTTTCACCTAGACGAGGATGGGTTCTTTTTTCAATCTGGTTCCTCTCAACGTTTCTTCCTCACTTACCTAGGGCCATGGTAATTACAAATGGAATAACATCACAAAACTTCACACTTCACCAAGGGACCAAACAAGGATGTACACTCTCTCCGACTTACTTTATACATACAGCCATACATAGCGAATCAAATAATCTCACTCATAAAATGAATCTGTCTGCAGATGATGTAATACTGTCCTTGCAAAACTAGCTTGCTAAAGGTCACTAATCTTAAAGACTCTTTTACAACAACATCAACTGTTTACTCCATAAACAGTAGAAAAAAATCTACCATTATAGGGGAATGTCATTGCCATTACAGGGGAATAAATAGAATGCTGCACTTCACAAACTAAACACCAAACTTTCTTTTACTACTAGAGATGTAAGCTTCCTTGGAAACAAATATTTCACATCCAGATTGTTAGAATTACTTAATCTGAACTGCGTACCACTTCTCAAATCAATAGATGATTACCTAATGAGATGGATGAATCTCTCAGTATCTCTCATTGGTTGTATCTCTCATTGGAAAATCTCAGTATTACCTAAAATCAACTAACTGTTCACTATATTCCTTATTCAAGTGTTAACAAAGTGGTTCACACAATTGGACTCTATCAAAACCAAATTCAACTGGAAATAAAAAAACCTAGGATTATATTGACATTGCTCCGAAAACCCATAGGTCTACAGGCATGAAACTTTAACAGATATTGCCTAGCAAATCAGCTATCTTTTCTCTGCAAATGGATTCATGCTGCTCCCACACAGAATCCTTGGATAGACTTAGAACAAACAGAATGCCAGGTAATCTCTCTTTAAAATTGATTCTTTTTCAGCCCCTCTATTAAAAAAAAAACAAACAACATAATTGTGTCAAAAATACATCTATCAGTACAACTCTGACAGCTTGGTGGAAAGTTAAGGAAGCCATGAATTTCACATGTCACAACCCATTATCAGATTATCAACACCACGTCATCAAATACAGATCTGATGCCAGTCTGCACCTTGCAGAGGTCTCAGGCTCCTGAATCCTGTATTAACACGCTTTCCTTTCGGAGCCTAGCTTGTAAATAGTGGGAAAGACGATTCCATGATTTGCCACTAAGAGCGCTATTCTAAAAGCACAACCCTCCCATAAAATGCAGCAAAGGAGAATATAACACAGTATACTGGGCAAAGTTACAGGAATAGTTGGATCTAGAACTATGTACACATGACAAACGTTTCTACCCCTCCCTAACATATTCATAAGGGCCATAATATATTAATTTAAATAAAATGTCTACTTTTCCTATATATCATTTTTCAGAGCCACCAAAACTTCACCACACTCAAAGGAACTTCCTAAAATTATGGATCCAGCCTGGCCCAAAGTCTTCTTTGTGCTTAAAATTATCATATGTTGTCTACTTTCCATATAGGAACCAATGTTCTGTGCACTGTTGAGGGGTTTAAGATGTCTTGGGCCACCAAACACTCACTACATACATCCTAAAATAAGAGAATTTGAATCTTTCCTAGCCCTAAGCCTTCTTCATGTTTAAACGTAGCATAGTATGTTGCATAAAATGCCTATGTTCTCTATATTAGTCAGTGTTCAGAGCACTGTTCAAATGGTTCTCACGTCTCCTGAAAAAATCTAGATAGTGTGAGTGTTGAGTAAGGTCCAAGGGGCAATTTCAATATAATTTTTGTGAATGAAGCAAGGCATCAAGGCCTTGAGTTTCACACACCTTGAACAGTGCTCTGAATATTGACTCATACTAAATAATAGGACAGAATTCTAGTAGAACTTCATGCCAGTGGAGTTGACAGGGATGTCTTCACTGCCAAGTCTAGTCCTCTCAGACATCTGACCTTGCTGTGACCTTGACCCTGTTTGGACCATTCCAAAGTCTAATCAATATAAATATAAGTATAAATACTACTGTACATTCAGCCAACCTTCTTGAGATAATGAGAATCTCAGAATCGCAGAAAATATACAATGCAATTATTGACAGTTGAATGCCGTTGAGTGCCCCTTGCATGCACAATACTGTATCAGCAATCATTCTTCTATGAATAAGAAGCTGAGAACGAGGCACCAACCGAGAACACAGCAGATCAGTCCAACAGTAAAAAAACTAAACTGCTTGTTCAGGATTTAGTTTACAGAATAGCAAATGTAGCGACACATACCCACTGTTTTCCTTCTCTCCAGGTCTACATCCCACGGGGCTGAGTGGCGGATTTGATATGTACATTGGATATGATCTCTTCGCTGTGAGGAAAAGACGCCAAAAACCGTAAAGTCTCGTTTTGCCCGCAGCACGCGCGCTGCTGACCTGATCACTACCTGCTAGTTATTAAAACCTGCGTGTGTGCGCGTGCAGCCTGTATACCTGTGAGCGTGCGTGTGTGGGGCGGTGTTTCCGTCACTGTGGTGTGAAGCACCGCGGCTGTGCTCCAGTATACACAGTTATAGTTTAACTTGAACGCTTAGGTTGTGCGCACAATATAAGCAGAAGGCATTGCTGAAATATGTTCGGTCTGTGCGCGTGCCTTTGTGAAGTAAAACACACTTCCATTTATGGACTTACAGGAACAGCACGCGCCCTGCATTCCACCAGTGTTTCTAAACACGCGCTCTTTCATTTCCGCATCACCTTTCGAAGGACCGTTCTCATAGTCTTAGCTCTATTATTTGAAAGGAACTTCACTTAAATGGGTCTCTGGAACCCCATTCTACCAAGGCTGCTGAAATACAAAGAAACAAACAAAGAAACAAACCAATAGCAACTCTCATAGAATGTGTAATGTTTGTAATGGTTATAATGGGAATTGTATTGGTTTTAATGGAAACTGTAACGGTCCCTGTGGGTCTCTACTGGTAATTTATTTCTTGCCTCCTATTTGTGGCATGTTATGTCTAGTGGATACCGTTAAGGATCAATAAAGTTATGGCTTTAATGGTATTTGTAGTGGAAACCATTAGTATTTTTGTGATAGTGTCTATTGTATTTTCAACTAGGAAATATTGCACAATTTCTTTTTCTTTTTATCAATTCTTGTGAGCATCACACCCTTTTGCAACATGTACCAAATACACCATGCATCATTTTGACTACCAAGCTTGTGTAGAAACATAACTGTTGTGAAAACATTTCACTTTGTCATTCCTGCCCTCTTTATTACCCGTCATCAGGTGTAATGTTTATAGCTTCCCATCCGCCACATTCCTCACACATTTGGGTGAAAACAACCAAATCGTTTCCATTGTAAGAACAATAGGTTATGACAGGAAAACGCCAGTTTGTTAATTAAACTTATAACATCGACATTACTGCAGGCAAGTGAGTGAGTGTGAACCATATCACCCTTTTCAATAGTAATGAGAAGAATCTGGCCATTGCAAAGTCTTAAGATCCAAGGCCAAGCCTATCTCACTTTATAGCACAAAGAAACAATACAAGCAACAGGTCTAGAGTGTTCATGCACAATCAGTGGATAAGTAGAGCTTCGACCTCTTCTTAGATAATCATTAATAGAGGTAACTAAGCACTGTGTTTTATTAGTGAGAGAGAGATACAGGTGATCAGATCTGATGTAATACAGTGGGGTTAATAAGTATTAAATGCATCAACATTGTTTTCAGTAAATATATTTCCAATGAGGTTATTCACATGAAATTTTCACCAGACATCAGTATTAA